>JAZEWT010000006.1:20833652-20847851 GCA_036362905.1 Mordacia mordax | reverse complement strand
CACCCGAGCCGAGAGATTCGAACCCGGGACCTTCTTGCTGTGAGGCGACAGCGCTAACCACTGGGCCACCGCGCCGCCCCTACACAATAGATGAGTTGATAAATTAGCAGGTTTCCATTTGTCACATTGGAAGTGCAAATCCAGGTCAGACGCCACTCTCAGCGTCGATGTGTCGTATGAGAATTGCTGTTCATATACACAATCCTACTGCTTCGTAGAGGAGGAACAGTCGACACAGCTCTCCGAAAAGAACCAGCTCTTGAGAGCAACTCTGTTTCTGGTGCCAGCATAATGCACTCTGGTGAAATTGTAGCACATGGCACCACCGTAGACGCATGGAATTCCTTGCTCTAGCTCTGGGGAGCGCCACACGTCTCGCTTAACGTGGACAAACTTTACCTTTGATTTAAAGTTGATAATTAAACAGCGAGAGTTTCCAGACAGTCAGTTGTTCTCACGCTGAGCAGCACAGCTTCTCCACAACTTCTCCCATCCCCTGCCAGCAGATCCATCGCGGCCCATGTTGTTTCAATAGGTGTCACATTGTGTCACATTTTTCGTAATAGTATCTCTCAAGCGCAAACCATTATATCTGTGTCCTTGTTTCTCTTCCCATTTCTGGTGCCTTTGTGGAGTTTTGTGCGTCTCCCTCTTCAAGAGTAAATGAATACCGCGCACATTCTAAGTTGTAAATTATTGTTAGTAGTATAGCAGATTAAAACTTCTCTATGAAAAAAAAAACCTTGCTCAATTATTTGGGAATAGAAAAGTAAATAGATTAATGTGGAAAGAGTAATTGTCATCGCTGAAACAGTTGTAGGTTTTTCTCACAGGGTGGCATTCGAAAGCTGTTCAATAAAGATGCCACAGTAACAGTATGTAATTTCTTCATACAGTCAGGATGTTTGTGGCCACATCCCCCCATGTGCTGTGCATTTGAAGATTTCAAGATGAACCGCCACCCCGTGTATGAATGTACATGCGTGCAGTGTTTTTGCCCTTTATCCGTCTGAGACGAAACATATCGTCTCCGAGCAGAAGCATTCCTTGCAAGTATGCTGCTCAGGGTATTGTTCAAGTACATATTACAGCAGTAAATATGTTGGTGTTTTATCTTTCACCAGTAAGCCCTTAAGGCAGCTGCTTCTATTACCCAGCAGAAATGTCTCCATATTAATGTAATCATTTTACATTTAAGCGAGGGGACAGAAGGACATGTTTTGTAGATCCTCGTGGCACTGAACATAAGACACATTGTTTTACGCTTGTTCTGAAAAAATACATTTATCGATGAATAATTGATTAGCCAAATCAAGAGTACAATGCGATGCATTATGCATTTTACCAGAGACACAGGCAGTTGTATTCATGAGATGTTATTGTCGGGTAATATTTGGGGTATGACACGTAGTTACAATGGTCTGTCCTTATTAGTGCTGTTATAGAGTCTTTGATAATCACACTGTACCAGTGTCTTGCCAGCATTTCGATTCAAGAAAAATGACTCAATTGCAAATGTACAAAGTAGTGGTCAATTTAATATCTATTCTATAGTATTCAGCCACACCTATCTACAATGGTAATCCATCTCCCAATAACAGGCAAGATGGCTCATCATCCTTTCACTGGTGTTAAAATGAGTTCCATTTTGTAGTTAATCAAAAGGGTCTCAATCTATAATAAATTGTCCAATGCCATGAAAATGTGGAATTTCCTCCACTGGCTTAGGTATGCAAACCAAACAGCAAGTGCCAACCAATATGTAGCTAAATCAGAGAAGGCTCCTCAACTTTTTGACTTCGTCCTACAACTCGAGCTCTTGGTGTCCGCTTAAATCAACTCCACTCCCCCAGCATACCGAACGAGGAGGAGGGGGGGGTATTTGTAAGACGTTTCCCGGTGTAAACACAGCCGGTGTAAACACAGCCGGCGTCGCCGGGACACCGCGGACCCACCACTAACGCACGCGTGAGCCTCACCAGTGGCCCATCTGGGATTCCCTGCGCGTCACGCAGCGGAGCATCATTATCCATCCGTCGGCTCGGCGGGGCTCGCTCATCCCCGTTACACCCGCCGCACTGCCGAGGAACGGCGGTGGCTGCGGCCATCGCATGAATTCCGCCCGTCGTGAGGTCCACCGGCTGGCGTGGGCAGCAGATGCCGCTGTGCTTCTCAGCCGACGATTTGACGGTTTTATCTGCTGGGTCCCATCGACTGTGTGCTTCTCTGCGTACCTTGAGCGGCAACATTCTTTAACGAGAGCGATGTTAAACTGGCCGTCGATATTGCCGCCCGCCGGTTGCTGGATGTGACACGATATGCTTTTGCGCATGTAGGCCAGAGTTGAGGCAATCTCAAATATGATCATGAATTCCTCACGACCAGTCTATTCTGTATATAATGGATAAAGTAATTTTATGTATCTCTGCACTGAGGATGCCAGGTTCGAATCCTTAATAAGTGCACGTTTTATTTGCAGACACCAAGGCTGTTACGTATTATTTCTCACGTATTTATTACTCTGTTGAAATTTGAACACAATTCAGTTTTAAAAACTCCCACTTTTGCACCAGAATCATCAACCCTCGCTTAAGTGCTCCGCCGCCGTTTTCCTGACGTCAGAAGAATGTGTTACACGCTTGGAGCAAGATCGCTCATAGGGCGGGTACTCTGCTAGTGTTGTCATTTGTTGCGCCATCATTGATAAATACGTTCCATTGTCTTTATGCACAGTGCAGAGTAACAATGCTAAGCACGCATCATCTACTTGATAACATTCATTCCTATTTCTGGGCTGAATGAACCCAACATGACCAGAATTGAGCAGCAGTCACCGTTTGCAGATACTTATTTCAAACACATAGCATCAATTATCCACGATTGACTCAGGGTACCAGTGGATATGCGGAATGCACAATTAAAAAACCGTCCAATTATTTTATTACATTTATGTAGCACTTTTTTACCCAGACGCCCTAAGGTGCTACGGGAAACTGCAAAGGGGTGGGGGGGCCAATTGAATCTGTCAATTAATTAGTGAGTTTTTTTTTTTGGGTTATGGGAGGAAAGCAGAGGCACCGGAGAAAACCTGCACAAAACAAGGGCAGAAGACACGGACTCGGCAGAGAAAAAGGCCGGAGGTGAGACTCGAACTGCCTCGGGCAGGGCCTCATTTCCGTGAGGACAAGAATCATTATTAATAATAAATGCCTGGAGCCAGCCACTGCAATTACACATTGCCGTTGTGGCCATGAGTCTCTACCAAGCGACCAAGCGCTGTTTGTAAAAAAAAAAAGTTATACGCCATCGGCCAATCCCGTCTGGAGATTCGACAGGCTGAGAGTTAACCCTTGACCGGGATGTAACTGTAAGTTAAGTGCTCTGCCTCAAGTGCCACCCCAGCAGATTGTGTAGCTCCTGCTGCCTTCGTCCGCACTGCTTATTTATTTACTTACATTTTAAAGCCGTCTATTTATAAGAGGCCGTGTAATATCTACGCACCTCACTGTCAATCTGTCGCACGCGCTTGTTCACAAGTACATAGGAGGCGTTCCACAAGGAGTCACTCGGTTGCAAATTAGCACCGGGTTTGGGGGTGGCTCGGTGACAACAGCAGTACACAGACGGCAGGCAGCAATTTCACACGAATAGAAGTGTATTTTTAAACCGTTAAGAGGGCACTGGGAAGACAGAGGAGTATGCATTTATTAAGATTCAGTTATATGCCAACTTTGCCACAAGTATATCGCAATTGGATGTGACTCCAGGTGTAGGCTATTACAGTATTTGGTAAATTATTGCTATTATGACGTGCGCTTACCCAGCAAAGCCTCATTGAGTCTCCAAAATTATTTTTCGACAGGCTAGTACCACGTTTCTTCATAAGGGCCCGTGGTGCTATGTATTTTCTTGAGTAATTTTTTCAGCATTGGTGTTTCTCGCCGGTATTGTGGTGCTTTGGTACCATTGTCCTTTGGTGTCACTGGTAACATTTATCCTCATATAAGAAAGATCCTGCTCGGGATCCTTTGTGGCGTTTGTCTATTCTCCCGCTGTTCTCTGTGGGCTTCCTCCAGTTTACTCTCACAACTGAAAAAAAAACAACACTCATTCATTAATTGACCTATGACATCGTAATATACATGTTGGCATCGGCTAACTGCACCGCTGACTTCCCCCTCCCCGCCTGTCTGTGGTTTCCTGTCACCTTTATCGTCGTTTTCTCTCTCTCTCTCTGGCGGATTATGAGTTGCATATGTGGGCCCGTGTAGTGTTTGCATGATGCCCTTCGCTGAGCCCTCTGCGTTATTACCTTCAATTTCCTGCAGAGTGGGCACCAGGCAACAATCATCTCCTGATTGAGGAGCATTGCTTGCGCCATCTACAAAGACTGGCATTCAAGTAATTAAATGCCAATCCTATACTCCAGATCGTTGTCGCGGTTGGCTGCCCAGATTTGAACCCAAATTTATCCACGGACTAAACAAGCAGTGACTGCGCTGACTTGAGCCCTGCTAGCCACCTCTTAATATGTACATATTAAATGTACATTGTTTACTGCTGATGCCAAATCGAATGCATTATTCCCCATGCTTGTGCTATGTTTTCATTATGTTGGCCACAGCGGGCAGTACTCGAGGCTCGCACAATTGTATGGTCGTGTGTTCAAATCCCACTTGGGGGTTGACGTAGCCAGTCATTACTCCAAGAGTGATTTGTTTTTCTTACACAGTGTACCACTTTGTGGGAAACCTAAAGCGAGACGGGTGCGCGGAATTTGCACACGCAATGAGAGTGAGTTTTGCTCTCCATACAGTAGCTGTTCTTGCGGGATGGCCGTGTCGGGTGCTCCTGCTCTCTCCTTCGGGACGCGTTGCCTCCCACGTTGAGTGCATCGTCGGGCTTTGAAATGACGAAGCCTCCAACGTGGCAGGCGAAACTTCACAAAAGAGACATTAGGTCCACTCGACACGGTTGTCCCGAAATAACACATGTTGAGGGCTCTTCTCATACATTGAGCCGTGAAAACCTACATTGCAATGGAAGCGAATAGCGCCCCTCACACTGGAGGCGCCGGCGATGGACTGGCGTCCCGTCGTCGGGTGTATTCCTGCCTTACGCCCTGTGTTTCCGGGATAGGCTCCGGCTCACCGTGACCCTATATAGGATTAAGCGGTTTCAGATAATGAGATGAGAGACACTGGAGGCGGGAGAAGTGCAGATTCTGAACGTAGAATTTGTAGGGTACTTGTACAATGTACCACCTTCGTAATCATCTTCAATGTGTGCTTTTTGTTTCACCTCCAATGGCATATGATTGTGCTGTTAGTTTGGTCACCCTTGGAGGCGCGTTCATGAGATGTTGAAGCTCTCTCTCTTGAGCGTCCAGGCAAAATGTGTGTTCTTTTTTTTGTAGAGGCAATTATGGATAAATGGATGAGTAAGATACCTAAGGCGAAAGTGTACAACTATGGAACATCGAGTAACTGATTATAGAATACAAATATATGCCGAGGGTGTCAGCATTTGTCATGGATGGGTATTAGGGCGGCGCGGTGGCCCAGTGGTTAGCGCTGTCGCCTCACAGCAAGAAGGTCCCGGGTTCGAGTCTCTCGGCTCCGGTGCCTTTCTGTGTGGAGTTTGCATGCTCTCCCCGTGTCCGCGTGGGTTTTCGCCGGGTACTCCGGTTTCCTCCCACAGTCCAAAAGCATGCTCCTGGATAGGTTGATTGGCTCGCAGACTAAAAATTGTCCCGCAATGCCTGGCGATGGACCGGCGTCCCGTCGTCGGGTGTATTCCTGCCTTACGCCCTGTGTTTCCGGGATAGGCTCCGGCTTCACCGTGACCCTATATAGGATTAAGCGGTTTCAGATAATGAGATGAGATGGGTATTGGACCTATGGCTCATTATGAGTCAGATGGGGTTTTTTGTACGCCCGAATAAGTTGACATCTGTATAAAACATCTTTTGAAGAATTGGCACGTTTCATGTATTTTGTTCAACTTACATCATAGCTTTCACATAAACGGCAACATCCAAATTATTAAGTTGTTTCAGTCTTTCGCTAAACGGTAGCTTTTGACGTTGCCACTACCTCTCTGCATAATGTTGCAATGCATCCCACTGTTCCATCTGGATGTTCCATTCCACGTTCGTCGACAGAGTCCATATGTCTTGATCCACACGTCGTCAAAGATAATATTCAGTGATGTAACACGTTCTTCTCCATACTTGTGGGTTTGTTGTTGTTTTTTTATGAGCAAAGTAAATTTTACAAATGCACTCCATTCTGTACTCACTCGACTTAATGTCATCATTGATCCCAGCCACTGAGCTTCATTTGCCGGTAATGAGGGACAAAGTGGCAAGTGATATTTGAGCCTGTTCTGGGTGTTCCCTAGGTAAGCTCAGTCTTAAATTAGCATCTTTCGGGAACGACCTCACGAACTCGTCTCATTGGTATTGTCCTGTCTCGCGACTATTGTTGTCCCGTTTGCACTTTGCCATCTTGTGTGTTTGTATTGTCTGCCTTCTTCATTTATTATTTTTTCTCATTTGATATCGGTGTTCACAGCGCCTGTACGAGAATTGGTTTTAAAAGCTGCTCATTTGGGATAGCGCTGTCAAGTGTTGCTCTTCTTGCCTTAACGTTTTGCCTCCTACGTTGGAGGCATTGTAATTCAGAAGCCTGAATAGCAATTCTCAAGTGTCCTTCTGCCCATACCACTATTAATAGGTGCTTGCTAACAGCAACCTAATAGATGAAATAAGGATTGTGACACAACCCTAGCAATAGGCCATCATCCAGCAGTGGATTTAAAATGGACTATAAGTAATCGGTTTATTATTCCACCTAACTTGCTCGTGTGTTTTCAGCACAAGTGGCTTCAAAGTTCATCTTGAGCGAGGTAGTATTATGGCGAGACGTCTGAGCCTACATAGTCTGTGGACATTGCACGTGACTTGTAGGAAAAGGCAGGGAAAAGTCTCATCTCATTATCTGAAACCGCTTAATCCTATATAGGGTCACGGTGAGCCGGAGCCTATCCCGGAAACATGGGGCGTAAGGCAGGAATACACCCGACGACAGGACGCCGGTCCATCGCCGGGCATTGCGGGACAATTTTAGTCTGCGAGCCAATCAACCTATCCAGGAGCATGCTTTTGGACTGTGGGAGGAAACCGGTGTACCCGGCGAAAACCCACGCGGACACGGGGCGAGCATGCAAACTCCACACAGAAAGGCACCGGAGCCGAGAGATTCGAACCCGGGACCTTCTTGCTGTGAGGCGTCAGCGCTAACCACTGGGCCACCGCGCCGCCCGCAGGGAAAAGTGTTATGGTCAATTCAAACCAGGCTATCTTTTTTTGCCTCAATTTTCTGAAAGCAGGTTCTCCGCATCATCGGTACACTTCCCCGGCCAAGGATCTATACATGTCATCGTGTTGCAACTCGATAAACAAATTAATGAAATAATCGATGCACGCCCGCATTAAATATGCGCTTCAGAATCGATGTATTAAATCAAAAGGATTCCATATGGCTCTCTGTGCATGTGAGACATAACAGTGCACTTTGTTAAATGGCAATGATACGAAACGCGTTTCTTAAGCAAGATGAAGCAATGTTACTTTGTTTCGGTTAGGTTTCATTATTTTAGTTTAAAGTTTAATTCAGTGTCTGTAAATCAGATGTGTGTGCAATACAAATTCAATGATTGCCATTAACCACAATGATGAACTACAGGAATTGTAACATAATTAGAGATTTTATTATATTTTTAAACCAAAAGGGACCATTTGTGTGCTACACATTTTGAAAATCAACACTATTTCTTGACTTCTTGAGGATATCAACAGAGTCTAAAGACTCTTGTCAAGGGGATACATTTAAGCATAACAATGATGGACTGCCCGGCGATGGACCGGCGTCCCGTCGTCGGGTGTATTCCTGCCTTACGCCCTATGTTTCCGGGATAGGCTCCGGCTTCACCGTGACCCTATATAGGATTAAGCGGTTTCAGATAATGAGATGAGATGAGATGATGGACTGCACTTGCATTGGCGTACAGGCACATTAAAATAACCTCCTTTAACAAGGTTCATCATTAACACTGCTTCAACAACTACAAATAAGTTTCAACACTGGGCCTTGTTCAGAGTATAGATGATAGAGAGAGAGAGAGATTAACTAACTCAATTGGAGACTTACTTTACAATGTGACTCCTTGAAGGTGATGGTAAAAATAATGACCTAGAATTGCTCTCAATAGATATTATTTCAGGATAGCCATGGCAAGCATTCCTCCTCTCTCTTTCAAGCATCTCTCTCTGGAGGGATGTTCAGGCTCCAAGGAGTTTCTGGCTCTCTGAACTTTCAAAAGAATAAGCAATAAGTGGGAAGTAAAGCTGAAATAAGACATAACGCCTTGGTGTTGTGCATATTAAATGTGTGCTTATGAAGGATTTGAATCCGGTACTTTCAGTGTGGACTTACGTACAAACATTTGCCCCATTATATACAGATTAAACATATATATTATAATTCAAGGTTTCTCAGCCCTTTATACCACAAGGCCCACTCTGATCTGGTCTCCACGGACCACTAGATTGTACTAGCGGCCCACTGATGGGTCGTGACCACTAGATTGTACTAGCGGCCCACTGATGGGTCGTGACCACTAGATTGTACTAGCGGCCCACTGATGGGTCGTGACCACTAGATTGTGCTAGCGGCCCACTGATGGGTCGTGACCACTAGATTGTGCTAGCGGCCCACTCATGGGTCGCGGCCTGTCAGTTGAAAATGGCAGCTTTAAGTAAGCAAAAGACTTGATTGACAGGTACATCTCCAACATCACTGCCCGTAAATCTTGCATTCATCCGTACACTTCCGCGTGTCGAGTGATGCATTCGAAGCTCATGTGTAGCACAAACGGTGCTTTGACCACTGCAGAGTTTAAACAAATATATATTTAAAAAATCGTCATAGAGGATATATTGACAATACTGATTAAAAAGAAAACAAATAAGCGATGCTTGAAATCATACAACACGAGCCGTTACATTGTATATGCAGCAGGGGAAATAACATCAGAATTTCTAATTGCTGGCAAAGTACACCTCCTGTGGGTAAATGTATGTCCCCTGGGGAGAATCGTTAGGAATTTTGTGTTTGCTGGGGAGCTGGCCCACTGAATGACTGCACATCTGATGTTTTAAAGTTCTCCACCCTGCGTTTGGGGTAACATTGATTAACATGAACTGCATCGTGAGTTTCTTCACCCAGATAACCAGTACCAAAATCCACAATGAAAAGTGACCACATCTCCACCATCGCTCTGCAGAGCTCCTCTTTTGGGATAGGCGTGTGGAGCGTTTTCCCCCCTCTCATTTGTGACGTCTCACCTCCAACTTTGGAGGCAAAATACTACGAAGGAAAGAGGAGGAACGCTCAACATCGAGAGCAGTTGTTTTCACCTTTTGTTTATTTCATTTAATGCCCATGTCTTTGATGCACTTGACGTGTCAGACCAAAATTTTTATTTAAAATGCTTATTTCAGTACTTTGGCATGATGCTTTTCATTATTAAGGGGTTTTGTTTTGCTTCTAACAGCACTCTGACTCTCATAAATCTGGTTAATTTATCATTTTGATCCCAACCTTTCTTTAGTAACTGGATAGCTATCTGCAGTGTAACTGAATAGCTATCTGCAGTGTAACTGGGTAGCTATCTGCAGTGTAACTGGGTAGCTATCTGCAGTGTAACTGGGTAGCTATCTTCAATGTAACTGGGTAGCTATCTGCAGTGTAACTGGGTAGCTATCTGCAGTGTAACTGGATAGCTATCTTCAGTGTAACTGGATAGCTATCTGCAGTGTAACTGGATAGCTATCTTCAGTGTAACTGAAGATAGCTATCTGCAGTGTAACTGGATAGCTATCTTCAGTGTAACTGGATAGCTATCTGCAGTGTAACTGGGTAGCTATCTGCACTGTAACTGGATAGCTATCTGCAGTGTAACTGGGTAGCTATCTGCACTGTAACTGGATAGCTATGTGCAGTGTAACTGGGTAGCTATCTGCAGTGTAACTGGATAGCTATCTGCAGTGTAACTGGGTAGCTATCTGCAGTGTAACTGGGTAGCTATCTGCAGTGTAACTGGATAGCTATCCACAATCTGATTGGCTAGTATTTTGTTTTTCTCATTTATTCACTAACTTAGCAGGCTTATTTAATAATATGCTTGATATCAATTCGCATAGTTAATATACTTTATTTGGTATAATGAGTTCATCATGAAAACATCTAGGACCGATGTGAATATGTGCAAGTACTGCCTTTTTTACTGGAAGGTGATGAAACACTTTCGTTTAATTGTAGATATGTTACTGTTCATAATTGTGCAGCGCTGTGTCTCTGTAAATAAGTGTAACACTTTTCTGGACATAATCTGAAAACTTGGATGTGAATTCAGAAGCTGGTCTGGGCATTGTGTGTGCCCTGTGTGCTGTATGCCTGCTTGCTGACCAAACTATAACAGGGTGTCACTGTGATGCAGTCATTAGCACTGCTGCCTCACAGCAAGCAACCCCGGCGTTCGATTCTCGGCTTGGGTGCCTTTCTTTGAGGCGTGAGGAGTTTGCATGCTATCCCCATGTCTGCATGGGATTGCACCAGGAACTCCGTTTTCCTGCCAATGTTACATAAAAACATGCTGCCTAGGTTCATTGAGCTGCTGCCTAAATTGCCTCCAATGCCCTGTCATGGACTGGTGCCCAATCGTTGGAACAGCTCCGACTTGCTCCCTGTTTATGCTGGGATAGGTTCTGGTGCCTGCGACGCTGTACAGGATTAAGCGGCTATTGATAATGAATTAATAGTTTTAAGCCTTTACTCATCTGCAATGCAGTCTAGCCAGTTTCATACCAGACCACAGCAATCCGTTTTATATATATATAGTGTAAAAGATTCAGGCTATTTTTTCCACACGTGCATCCTTATACATACACAAACATGCCTACCCGAAATGGACTGGGCGTACACACACACGCTACAGATACATTCCAGAGAGGGAACTGAACAAATGCTTGAAAAGACTGGGTGGCTGCACGTTCGCCACATACACACAAAGACACAAGGCATAGGATTCGGCATAAAGACAAATTGTGGCCCCAGGCAGGGTGCCGCCTGAGTGAAAAATTGAGATTTGTCGGAAAGCGAAGTGCGTATGTGGCAAAGCGGCGCCATAATGTAGGTTCAGAATCGGCCATAGAAGTGCAACTGCTATGGTCAAAGTAGTTAATGACCTACTCGTTACTGCTGATGAAGGCTTTCCAAGTTTTATTTTCCTCCTGGACCTGAGCTCTGCCTTTGATACCGTTGACCACCCTACCTTCCTTAAGCAACTGGAGGCTCGAGGGGTCTCTGGCTTTGCTCCGCACTGGCTGAGCTCCTACCTGTCCGACTGGAAGCAGTTCGTCAGCCTCGGAGGACGTAACTCAGAGATCCATCCTGTTTTGTGTGGAGTTCCTCAGGGTTCAGTCCTTGGCCCACTCCTCTTCAGCATCTACATACAAACACTTGGCCATATCCTGCACAGCCTCAATCTCAGCTACCATTGCTATGATAAAAACATTCAAATCGATATCCACGCAAAGCCATCCGTCAATGCGTCTGGTCTGTGCATTATGTCCTCACTGTCAACTGTGATGGCCTGGCTCAATTAAAATTTCCTAAAATTAAATGGATAGGTTGATTGGCTCGCAGACTAAAAATTGTCCCGCAATGCCCGGCGATGGACTGGCGTCCCGTCGTCGGGTGTATTCCTGCCTTACGCCCTGTGTTTCCGGGATAGGCTCCGGCTCACCGTGACCCTATATAGGATTAAGCGGTTTCAGATAATGAGATGAGAGAGATGAGAATGGTGCCAAAACAGAAGTTTTGCTTCTCGAAACCCCACACCAATTGTCCAAGACTGAACCTATTCAATTGATGCTTGACGACCAAACCATTGAATTTGCTAAGGCAGTCTGGAGTCTGAGAGTGACTCTTGATTTCTCACTCAGCTTCGAGACACACATCAACAATGTGACAAAGGTAGCCTATTTGCATTTCTCAAACATAGCCAGACTGCGCAACATTGTACTATTTTAGCGACCATGCGAGTTGTGAAACCAGTTCACTCGGGTTATTAAATTGACACCGTGTCAACGCAGCTGCTTGATATCATGTGTTGACTCTCTTGCGCGGTGAGGCTCTACCTTTTCCCTGCACAGCGAGCCCCAATCGAGCTGCCAGGTTGAGCAAACCCCTTGCGATCTCACGAGACCTCTTCCTCTCCCACTACATTGGTCGATTCTGCCCGTACCCGCAGAGGGGGGGGGGGCGTGATAGAGATCAGTGACAGCTCTGAAAATTGCCGACTATATTTAAACCGGTTTGCGCATGGGGGTGTCTGTGTTTCTGAGAGGGTAAGTTCCACTGTTAAAGCACTGAACCAGCACCAGTGTGGTCCTGCGTTTCACTTCTGAGATTTAGGAAACATTCCCACATACCGAGAAAGAGACCGAGATTATTCGCCGCTGTTCGGTTTTGCGCCGGATTCCGTGCAGTACAGCTGGGTAAATCGCTCACGTTTGCACGGTTGATCTCTCATTATCTGAAACCGCTTAATCCTATATAGGGTCACGGTGAGCCGGAGCCTATCCCGGAAACACAGGGCGTAAGGCAGGAATACACCCGATGACGGGACGCCAGTCCATCGCCGGGCATTGCGGGACAATTTTAGTCTGCGAGCCAATCAACCTATCCAGGAGCATGCTTTTGAACTGTGGGAGGAAACCGGAGTACCCGGCGAAAACCCACGCGGACACGGGGAGAGCATGCAAACTCCACGGTTGATGGTACATGCTTAATGCCCGTGGAAAGGAGGGTCATGAAGGTTGTCAGATAAAGACTCATGGATCGGACATCAATTTACCTCTTTTAGAGTTTTGTAGCACAATGAGATGCTCTGCTACTTAGATGGTAAAATGCACGGATATGTCAAATGTTCAACCACGATGTAGTTGTTAAATGCAAGTAATGAGATGGGAGTGGCATTGCAAAATACCATTTTAAAATGTTTAACTTAAAAGTCCTGTCCAGAATATGTTGCGAAGCGTGCTCTGTCTCTGACAAGCGTTGATTGTACACGTAACAAATATGCAGACGTGTGCTCTCAGATTGCAGGAAGGCATTGTTACCACCAAGCCTTGCATGCAAGTCATGTGATCACTACATTGCATGTGCAGTGCTCGCAAGTATTTTTTTGACTGCCCATGTTTCCAGCCTCTATGCGTCATCCTCTTGTGATGGGTTTCTCGTCATTCACACAAAGTGTTGGATTGATTTGAACATAACGTTGGTCTCACAATGCATTTGAATGCAGTGGTGATGCACACGTGTACACACATCTTCTGGAGGTTGAGATTGGTGGCTCTATAAATCAACCCCGTTCATGAGGTGTCTAACTGCAGGAATTATAAAGTGGCCTGTTAAAGGCAGCAGAGCAAGTAGGTTGCTGGTCAATATTTAATAGTTTTAACATAAGTCTCCCGTTATATGTGTGTGGATTTTGACTTTCAGAGCTCTCCGATGTCCTCCCAGCGGCAGAAGACATAATGAGAATTTGCCAAACATCCTTAGCAGAATCTAAGTGTGTATATTCAAAAGGGCTTTCTTTGGTAAATTACGGACGTCAATACAATACTGCATAGCGGAAAGAAAAAATAGGGGAAACGAACCCCCCCACCCAAGCCTATTGATCATTGCACACTTTCCCTTAGTAAATGACAGTTATTGTCTTTCCGTGGTATTTAGTGTGCACAATTGGCTATTGGCCACCTGTTGCTCAAATCTCATTATGTCCAATACAGCCCCTTGCTCGATGTTCGGGGGGGGGGGCCCCCTTTCAGCAGCTGCTTTTACGTGGCCTTCCACGGGCACTCTCAGGACCGGAGCCATTCGTCTTCAGCGTCTTAATTCGTATGGATTCCGCTTGCAATTATTTTGGGGCCGCGCGAGACACGCTCGCTAAATGCCAACATCATTTTTCTCCCGCCGGAACGGTTTGATCGTCTTCCCCGGTATCACTCAGCGTGTCCATACCTCACCTTTATTGACCGCGTGTCGACATGACGAGGGGGGGGGGGGG
>JAZEWT010000006.1:20819650-20830558 GCA_036362905.1 Mordacia mordax | reverse complement strand
AAGTCAAAGTGTTCCATCAGTGGGTCAGTGCTCATATCTAACTCTGAGTCAGTGGTAGAAACCCCACATTACTATGGCTGAGACCAGTCTTTCTCCATAGAATAACCGCTATTGACTTTCCGTCAAGTGGCACCCATTTTATCGATCCAATACACCCAAGCAGGATTAGAAATTGTACCCTTCTGATCGTAAACCATTAATTATACTGCAATACCACCCAATCATGCAGTCGTGTCATTGACTAATATCTAGAGAGATATGCATATACAAGACATACATATACTGTGAAAGGTCACACTCTCTGAACGCGTGTTTATTACCTACAAATATATTTGGGTAGCAAAATGGTGCAATGGCAATATCTGCACATCACGGAAAGAAAGTACTGCCAAAGATGGTTTGATGCCCGCCTCCTATGCCTTTCTGTATAAAGTTTATGTGGCCCTCCTCTGTTTTGCGTGGATTTCTCCAGGATCTCTGGTTTCCTCTCTTGCAACTGAACATTAATTAATTGGTCAATAACATCACAAATATATAAAAGTAGTGTCTGGTCGTTTGGTGCTGGCTAATGGTGTGGCTTGACCCCCCACGCCCCGCCCACCCCCGCCCCGGCCAGCCCGCCCACTCCCCCCCACACGCCCGCCCCCCCATTCCCTCCCATGCAGTGTTGTCTCGTCTGAATGTTCATGATTGTTATCTTCAGCCCTCTGCTCGGTGGGGGCCAGTTCAGCACTGCAGCCAACACGTAACTAATACGTTAGAAAATGTGGCTAAATTTAGGTTACTGTTCATGAACCCAGAGAAAATCCCGAGTTCGTTTGTTGCCATCAATAACCATGTAATTAATATTTTTGAACACACTTATATATATCTTCTGGTAGGCCTAGTGAATGGCATGACCACATCGCTATGCTCCTTTGCTTAATATTGTGCACAATTTACATTCAGCATATCATGCTACATGCTTTAGTTGTCTTATCTGATTAGAAGGAATCGGACCCGTAAGTGCATAAACTTTTTAAACACCTTCGTCCCTTTGATCCTCAGAAGTCCCTTCATATCATCTAGATAAGTCCGGTAATGATGGTTTTAGACCGGTTGTGCAACTTGGGATTATAGTTTCCCCTTTTAAATTGGGGCCACGGGGCTGTCAGTGGAAATCCTTCTTCTCACCTGCCTGACTTTGCTAGTCTCATTAAACATTCATTCTGTGGGAGCTTTTCACAATGCAGTTCTCAGGCACTCGCTCACTCTCTGTCAATATTTGGGTCTGGTTTTCTTCCATCCTGGCAGGGCCAACAGCAAGGAACCTCGATGCGTGCCGCCGCCAATTCGGTATTAACATGAGGACAAATGTAAATTATTTTGGACGGCAGCGTGGCACAGCAGTAACATTGACGCCTCACAGAAAGAAAGTCTTACCCGAGACGGTTCGATTCCCGCCTCAGGCACTTTTCTGTGTGGAGTTTGTGTGTTCTAACCCTGTTCTGCGTGGATTTCCTCAGGGATCTCTGGTTTCCTCCCAAAACTTAAAAACACTCATTAGTTGGCCAAAACATCGAAATAGATGGGAAAGCAGTGTCTGGCAGGTGTTGGCGCTGGCTGTCACCTGGCTGACCCCCCCCCCTTTCCCCTGTGGTTTCCTCGCACCTCCTTTAACGTGTCTCGGCCATGACTAGGCATGGACTTTGTTATAAATTGTAAATCGTCTCACTCTTTTTATCCATTACTGCAGCCACGTTGCCTTTACAGGGAATTCCCCATTCCAAACGAAGTGGGTGCAGACGATGAGCATGAACGCCCCACGTGCATTCTTTCCATTCATTTCATCGCTGCAATGGCGGCTTTGAAAAAAAAAGATAAATTCTCGGGATCATTTCTCTCTGTATTTCCTTAAAAAATGAATAGCTCATTTAAATTGCCACTGATTATGAAAGTTACACTGACAGAGAAACGCATACTCGAGATGCAAGCTGGCTTTCACTTTTCAAAACGCAGTACTTGTTTTTTCCCCCTCGCATGCAGCACGTGTGTGCATGTGCTCACAGGTTGCGTTATTAATGCCCGTAATTCATATTCATCACCACTGCCTTGCCACCAAGCAAAACATATGGTTCAATTAGTGGATATATATTTAAACGAATATAACACACTAAGTGTATGCGCTACTTAAAACAAACGTCTCCCAGGATTGGAAAACTTACCTGTGTTGCACAGAAAGTACGATAACTTATGAAAGACCATGGTTAAGTTGCCGATTTACTTAAAAGTGTAACGCTTGAGGAATACAAATGGCTTTAATATATCATGCTGGTTAACGCCATGCGTTATTGTACTGCCATATGCCAGTACAAGGAACACGGTCAGGTATGGGTTCGACCAGCCAATTACATTATCCTCTATCCCCCTCTTGCTGTCTCCTTCCAGTGAGACCTGCACGTCTGCCAGTGTAACCATTGGTGTAGCGGAATAATATTTTGTGCGTGCCAGCACGTTTGCGTGTTAACGTGCGATCGATGTATTCCTTTACACTGTGCTTTCCCTTCCTGAGCCGCTCTTTCAGGATAGTCACGTCGAGCGTACTGTTGGGCAGCTGGCTGAGTTGCTGGAGCAGGAGGGCTGTTGTGTGAGGCAGGGAACGTGCTGAGCAGTTCCTTCCATAAAGTTCTGGGTGTTGCCAATTCTAAAAACGTGTGAACTCCGTGTGAGCTGCAGAACTGCACTTCATCTCCCTTCGCGACTTTTGCCACCCACGTCAGGAGGCTTCATCGGCTCTTTGAAAGCTGCCGTTCTAAGATGATCAATCTTACTGTGGCCATCATTCCTTCCAGTGATCTCTCCCGACCGAGCCCACGCTTTCTTAACCGTTCGCATGTTGTCTCCGATTTTAATCGAGAGTAGGAACAATTACAAGAATAAAACAAGTAATCACACGCTGTGCAAATTCCACGCCTGGTCATGGACAAGACACAGTTATGGCAGTGCAAGGAAACTGTGCGGAGAGAGGGGGAGTCAGCCAGGTGGTCAGCCAGTGCCAACCCACCAGACACTGCTTTCCGATATATTTTGACGTTAGCGGCCATTTAATGAGTCTTTTTTTTTAATTGTGGGAGGAAACCTGGAGGAAAACCACGCAGAATACGGTGATAACACACAAACTCTACACAGAAAGGTGCCCGAGGCGGGAATCGAACCAACTCGAGCAGGACTTTCTGTTCGGCACACATGTGCCATCCTGCCGCCCAATTTCTTCTGATTAAGTTGTTCCTGTGCCTGTCTAACAATGCAGTTCCCAATTCTCCCTGTGCAGTGAGCAAGTGATCAAAGCATTTTAAAATACAGCCATAAGCAACATAAAGTACAATAAATGAACACAAAGTTACAGTATAGACATTAACCACACTCTCACACTCACAAAAAGATCCACCATCACCATTCGTGTTGTAGACAGCTGAGGCAAGTGTTGGGAGTAGGTACCTTCTGAAACCTGCACAACACAGAGGCGGAGGTATTCTCTGCACCACAGGAGGCCGCCTTTATCCCCCCATCTCCGATGTTAATGCACTACACCAGGTACCCAATTAACACCGGCACGAACTTGCCTTAGGCCTTGCGGGGTCATATCAGCCTTTGATCAGTCACCCGGTCACGGTTATGAGGACACTGCTAAGATAGACGGCACGTTTGTGCAGCCTTTAACAATGGTCCTGCAGTTCAACATGAAGAGCCACTTAAAGCTATTATGCCACATATCCTGCTGTGCAGCAGTTGTCTCTGCGTGGCCCAAGCTAGAGGCCACGCAGAGACTGGATTTAACTTACGTTCGTGGACTTGTTTCGGTGACACGGGCTGATCCAGTATTGCTTTGCATGGTCTTGAATATGGACAGATCGACTGAATTCCAACTCCCCATGTATTGGTTTTCTCTCCATTGAACATTTGAGGTGTCCTGATGGTGCGTGTGGTTCTGTATGTCGGGAGATGGTGTAATAATAATAAGAATTGCATTTATAGAGTGCTTATCACCAGAGGGTCACAAAGCGCTGCACAGAGCTGTGGAGAGAACGGCGCGTCAACAACGATAGTAGAACAGAAAATCAGCAGCAAGAATTTTTTTTCGGTTTTTTTTGTTATATATACACATCGTTGCAGAACAACAAGTAAAATAATCAGTTTATCAACTAGAATAAAAAAAATGCCTAATTTGTGTAATTAGAATCAAGGCATTTTAGATACAAATGCCTGATTGAAATTTCAAATAGTTTTTTTTGGGGTAAATTGTATTATTTGGAAGTTTCCAATATTCCCAAGGATAACAGCATCAACACGCAACATGACAATATTAATAACAGTTGAACTTCTAGAGCGATTTTCACCTGAGTCACAAAGCGCTGCACAGATATGTGGAGAGAACGGCATGTCAACAACAATAACTTCAGAGGAAATCAATTACAAGTAAAATAATGGCTATAAAGGGCAGCACGGTGGCCCAGCGGGTAGCGCTGTCGCCTCACAGTGAAAAGGTCCCAGGTTCGAATCTCGACTCGGGTGCCTTTCTGTGTGGAGTTTGCATGTTCTCCCCGTGTCCGCGTGGGTTTTCGCCGGGCACTCCAGTTTCCGCCCAGTCGAAAAAACATGCTGCTGCATGGGTTAATTGGCTTGCAGACTAAATTGCCCACAATTCCTGGTGATGGACTGGCGTCCCATCGTCGGCATATCCCTGCCTTGTGCCCTGTGTCTGCCGGAATAGGATCCAGCTCACCGCGATCCTGTACAGGACTAAGCGGTTTCTGACAATGAGATGAGATAATGGCTATAAATCAGTGAAGGACATTAAATAATAGATAAAAATAATTGTTAAACAAATCAAGGAAGGAATAAGTTTTCCTGATCAGGCACAGGTCAACAGCGAGCCATCATCCAAGCACACAGTAGTGAGCAGCATCTACAGTCCTCGTCAGAGGACTTCAATGCCTTATGGAACAAGTGAGTCCTGAGACGAGATTTGAAGATGCCCAGGGGACTCAGCTGATCGATCCCCAATGAAAGGGCATTCCAGAGTCTGGGAATGGTGCGCAAGAAGGCTCTGTCACCCATCGAACGGAGGTGCGATCTGGGCACATGCAGTAAGCCCCTATAGGAGGATCGAGGAGGGTGCCTGAAGTAGGAGCAGCGTCAGTGAGAACGTTGTCGGTAAGAAGGAGGATCATGGATTCATTCGTGTATTTAACCAGCAACCAGTGGAGAGACACCAACACTTGGTATATGTGATCGTGGATGGGCGTATGGGTGAGGACTCCAGTAGCCGCATTCTGCACACATTGGAGATGATTGATCAGGTAGGCAGGGATGCCAGGGAGTCGTGCAATGCAATTGTCGATGCGTGCAGAGATAATAATAATAAAATCATTTATAGAGCGCTTTTCACCCGATGGTCACATAGTGCTCCACGGAGCTGTGGAGAGAATGGCATGTTAACAACAACGGCACCAGAATGGAAAATCGGCAACAATAATCTTTTTTGTGAAGATGTGTATTAGCTTCTTACATCAGAGAGTGACATGATGTTGCGCAGTCTAACCATGTTTCTGAGATGAAACCTTCGTCACCTTGTTGACTTCGATGGTCTGATCATCAAACATCAGTTGGATAGGCTCAGCCTTGGACAATTGGTGCGGGGTTTCCGACAAGCAAAACTTCTGTTTTTGTCGCCATTTTGTTTTAGGAAATTTGAATTGAGCCAGGCCTTCACAGTTGACAGAGGCGACATGCAAAGACCAGACGCATTTATGGATGGCTTTGCGGGATACAGATTTGGATGTCATCGGCATAGCAATTGTAGCTGAGATTGAGGCTGCGCAGGATATAGCCAAGTGGTGCAGTACCCACTAATTAGCATTCAAAGTGTGGGTCCTTGGTGTAAACAGCCAGAACATTAATAAAAAGTGTTCAAAATCACGCCCAAATTTCACGAGTGACATTTACTCGAGCGATAAGTCTCAAAAATCACCAACACATTTCCTATAGTGTGACTTATTGAATGTCCAAAGTATAAAGCTGGATCCCTCTCGTCTCTTGACAATAAAGCCAGGCACACCTTATCTTACTGTGATTCGAACGGTAATGACGAGCCATGCCAGACTGGAGCAACAACTAGCAGAGTCGCACAGTTCGTAACGCTGGGAATGTAGAGCTTATGAAATGATTATAAAAATGAAGCAGCTCATGTATCAGACTCGTATAACTCAACTTGAATTTCATAAAAGTAAAATATCGTCGCATAATATGCCTAAACTATAGCCCTACACTTTGACAGCACCAAATAAACCATTTCATTATATCCTGGCAATGCCAGGGCACTGCAGGATTATATTTGCGACCAAACAGATGGGATAGTCCTATTTCACACTCGCTCAAAGTGTGAGCTCTTATAGCCACCTGACAAAAAGTATTTTCATTGGGGGTATAACAATCCACTGCTTCTGGTACACGATGTACCCGTTACACAACATGCATGCTGTTTAGTGTTGTTTATCTTCAGGTTTCCTGAACGAAATATAGGTCTCCACTGGTATTTTATTAATGCACTACTCTACAATAAAATGTGGCCTAATCTCACCATTGGCCCACGACTACAAGGTTGCCACTTCAAATGTCACCGTCAACGATCAACTCAGCTCATTGTCCCTCCGAAGTTGATCAAGGAAATACCAAAGTATATATGTAGATTGTCACGCCTCGATGTGTAACAATTGCTCTCAAGAGCTGTTCTACGTGGCAGGCGTGTCGAGCGTTCGTCCCCAACTTAGTCTGATGATGTCTTTAACGTGGGAGGTGAAACGTTGCATAATTTAGGGCCATTTAAGAAGATATGCATTTTTCACTTTCATTTAAGTACGAACACACGTTGACTTTCAAATTATAATCATTTCCGTAAAACACTATTTTTTCAGGGTGGCACGGTGGCCCAGTGGGTAGCGCTGTCGCCTCACAGCAAGAAGGTCTCTGGTTCGAATCTCGGCTTGAGTGCCTTTCTGTGTGCAGTTTGAATGTTCCGCCCGTGTCCGCGTGGGTTTTCGCCGGACACTTCGGTTTCCTCTCACAGTCCAAGAACATGCTGCTGCATAGGTTAATTGGCTTGCAGACTAAATTACCCGCAGTGCCCGGTGACGGACTGGCGTCCCATCGTGGGCATATCCCTGCCTTGCGCCCTGTGTCTGCCGGATTAGGCTCTGGCTCACCGCGACCCTGTATGGACTAAGCGGCTTCTGCCAATGAGGTGACACTATTTTTTCAAGCTTTGTTAAGTTGCTTGTGATGTATAAAAACAACTCTCAATACGTAGAATTTAATTATCCCACATAACTTGAAGCGGAATTCCCAATGCCGTGTCCCTCACACACGCTGAAGAATATTAAACTATAGATCAAGAGATTCCCCTGTCAGAGAAATGTAATTGTTTAGTCCAGATGGTAAAACTGTTCCACATTTCAGAAAAATAATGGGTGGACAACTCGCAAGTTTTACAGTGATTTTTATTTCTCGAAAATAGTCCTAAATTAAATCATTTTTTGAGGCTTTTAACAAAATAATGGTTTATTTTGCATTCGCGGTTTTGCTATTTCTGGTCGTTTATTCAGTGGGGGTTGCACAGCAGTGGTGTCTCGGTTGTTAATGCACAGGGGGAATGTACTGCCTGCCTGTGGATATGGAGAGAGATGAGTCAATATGAATGGGGACAAATAAAACACGTGGCACTTTAAACACAATATATTAATTTAACAACGATCATAGCAGCTGCTGTGCAGAAATCTTCAATAAACGGCAGAGCATTATTGTATTCAGTTACTTTAACCCTAAGGTGCTTAGCAATAGTTGGAGAGACATTGAATATAAAATGTGTAATGAAATGATTTATCAAAGGCCTGTATCACCATAGCAATGATGCCGTATAAAAGGAATTGAGTACGTTGTCCGATACGCAGTAGGCGAGCTATTCTGTGGTGATGCATGACGACCGTGCCTACACAGCCCCGTGCACCGTACGCTTGCCGTTAAGCGCTATCACATAAGTTCAATCGCGAGTCTGTTGGAGCATTTGCAAAGGGGTAGGTTGTGTGTGTCGTTAACATGGACAGAGAGCCACGTGTGACAATAGTCAACGGTTTTATTTCCTTTCTTAAACCTATGCAATCCCAGTAGGTTATTGATTGATTTGAAAGGCAGTGGTGTGGATGGTTATGTTGCGTTTGTGTAAGAAAATAGTTTTTAATTTGCCCATCGTTTCAACTGGTAGTTTTCTTATTACAACTCATCAGTGACCCTGCCAGAGGATTGTGTAATTTCTACTGCCAATGGTGATTTATGCATATTTGGTGTAGAGTAGTTGTACAGATATAGAGATATGCTGCATCTATTCAGTCAGTGGAGTGGATCGTGTGTTTGCTCTGGTTGTACGCAACAGCTTGTATGTAAGCTCGCTATCTCTGAAACATGTCTTCAAACTCGTTTTTTTTTCACCCTGGGTTTTTTAAAATTCAAGAACTATTCATTTTTTTTTATTTGTAGGAGGATGCAGCATTGTTTATTTAATCTCTATCGTTTCACACATGTCATTTGCAGTATAATTTGTTGTTCATCACAAATACATCCAATTGTTTGGTTTAAATGTGGAGCGTTATTTTAAACTAAAAGTTTATTTGATCACATCGTTTTGTAAAACAATGTTATGGGCTTTGTCATCAACATTATCAGTACCCACTTAATCCGGTACAGGGTTGTGGGGGTGGGGGCCTATCCCCGCAGACAAAGGGCAGAAGGCAGGCCTGTTCCCAGGACTGCACACGAGTCATTGAGCCTTGTTGTCACTCAATTTAAAGGGAATGGAATCCGCTGGTGATACCAATCACCATGGCGTTGGGGTCATGAAATCAGTAGATGACGCGATTGAGACAGATTCAGGCATCGAGGGATTGCGAGGAATTGCGAGGGAAGAACATCAGCAAAACAATAACAAAAGACGACATTTCTGGGGAGGCATTCATCCAGAATTGCTAATGATGTCCTTTATTTTGAAGGTGATGCATGAAGCAATGATGATGGTCATACAGATTTTAATTTTAAGCGAAGAGGATTTTTAAAAGATTATCTCATCTCATCTGTCTGAAACCGCTTAGTCCTATACAGGGTCACGGTGAAGCCGGAGCCTATCCCGGCAGACACAGGGCGCAAGGCAAGGATATACCGACGATGGGACGCCAGTCCATCGCCGGGCACTGCGGGGCAATTTAGCCTGCGAGCCAATCAACCTATGTAGCAGCATGCTTTTTGGACTGTGGGAGGAAACCGGAGTGCCCGGCGAAAACCCACGTGGACACGGGGAGAGCATGCAAACTCCACACAGAAAGGCACCCGAGCCGAGAGATTCGAACCCGGGACCTTCTTGCTGTGAGGCGACAGCGCTAACCACTGGGCCACCGCGCCGCCCTAAAAGATAATGAAAATCGCTAATTATCATTCATTAAACGTTTCATATACCTATTACCATCTGCTGATTTCATTGCAGGCAACAATATGATTCATCCGGTGCTGTTTGAAACATCCTGAAATATGAGTTCCATTTTGTGGGCATTTGGCTGCATGCTGCAGTGGATAGTGCATGACTCATGTTTCAAAGTTTGGGAGATCAAATCCCAGTTGGGAGTCCACTCAGCCCATCATTCCCCTTGCGTCAACAAAGAATAGTGTCTTATCTCTGAAGCAACTGTGGTCGCCCTTATGAAAGAAAGTGAGACTTTTCATTGTCGGCTTAGTGCCAACTATGAAAATGAATTCTGCTGCATACTCATTTGCAAAGGAACATACTTCCATTGTTTTATTAAGTTGTTTCACAAAAATATAGTTTAGGTTTTGGTTACTGCTCTGTAATTGGGATACTGCAAATAGTCAGCTCACTGGACTTTCCATGCAGATGTCACGGATTCATTCTCCCGGCTTTGCAGTTGAAAAAATGAACATGTTATTAAAATCCCCCGCTTCTGTCCATGCACAAATGTAAATGAGCATCATTATAATTAGTCGATCGGCAGGTCGCCTGTCATGGAGATAAAGTGTGGTACTCCTATTCCTAAAATGTGTTTACACAGCGTGAAAGAGTAGGCCAAACTAGCCTATACAGGGGCTGTCTTAAGCGTCTTCCAGTGGAGAGGCCATTACGCGACCACTTATAGACAGATGTTTGTCATTACAGCAGAAAATACCCAGTGAGCTTGCAAACCCTGGATGCGGGATTCCTGCGATACAATAAACTTTCGAACTGACCAACGCAACCAACATATAAAATCAAAAGGTACAGAAATAAACAAACTCACAGCACCAATTTCTGCAAAGATTAAACCTTAACCATTCCAGTAACGTAAACGGTAACACGCAATTGCACAGCAGAAAATAATAGCTATAATTCAAATTCATAAAAGACATAAAAAGTGTAACAATGCGATAAAAATACATTGAAGAAGCGTCTTGCTTAACAAAAGCAAAGAGCGTATGCAACCTTACAAACCCATCTGTCATTTTTTGCAATTACAGCTAGGCGGAAATGTTAATTCGAAATGGGATGTAAGATACACTCAAAGGTGTTAGTGACGAGCCTCAAGCTCATGGCAATATTGTTCATAAAGCGAGGGCCAGCTACTACAATAGCCAGTGGTAAGAGCAAGACATTGCGGGGCCGCATCTTTATATTTTAGCGTTCACTAATTAACAGACCATGTCTGTGTTACAATTAGCCATCATCAATTAAAGGAAGTGTTGCTGGCGCTACGCGTTTTTTTTTCAGACAGACTGCGTCACGCCATAGGAAGGTGGAAAGCTTGATTAGGCCGACTGGCATTGATTTTTTCCTTCTTA
>JAZEWT010000006.1:20804026-20814794 GCA_036362905.1 Mordacia mordax | reverse complement strand
AAGGCACCCGAGCCGAGAGATTCGAACCCGGGACCTTCTTGCTGTGAGGCGTCAGCGCTAACCACTGGGCCACCGCGCCGCCCGAGTTACCACACAAATAATTTATTCTAGTATGGAGACATTTCTTTCCTTTGGAGGTAAGTGAATTAAAGAGAACCTGAAATGTCTACAAGTTTATTATTTAAATTCAAAGGGATAAAATGTGCCATTTGCCTTACCTTTTCACTAGACCGTGTGATTCATATGTTATTTATGATCTCTGCCGGCCGTCTTAACCTACGCATGTACAACAACTGTGCTATTAATAGGTGTTTCCATACCTACATTATTGTTTTCATTGGTTATTTATTGAGCGGGTCAGCCTGCAGCCACATTATCTTGTGAAGCATATGACCACGATGGTGGTGACATTTTCGGGGAAAATCTGTGGCAGCAATATCCATCCTGGCATTATGTTATTGTCGTCGGTAGGTCAAGGTCGCAATCCTGCAAAAAAAAACTTGCTATTTCTCATGATACCTCGTGACCCTCACTGACTTAAGCTTGAAAGCAAATTACAGGTATCAAATCGTTAATTACAGTTAACAGATATCTCAGCTGGGCGTTTATTGTTGCAGATATTGGGGGGAGAAGGGGGGGAGTCAACAGACAGGGATTGCTAATGTGGATTCGTGTATGCACGTGCCCACGTCTATTCTGATATTTATTTAAATACGCTTTGCCTTATTTAAATTGCCAGCTCACGAAACATTCTAAATAGTTTTATAAACGTATCTGTAATTCTGTGTTGGCAGTGATGCATTTAACACAAGCAATCACTGCACTCTCATCTCATCTCATTATCTGAAACCGCTTAATCCTATATAGGGTCACGGTGAAGCCGGAGCCTATCCCGGAAACACAGGGCGCAAGGCAGGAATACACCCGACGACGGGACGCCGGTCCATCGCCAGGCATTGCGGGACAATTTTAGTCTGCGAGCCAATCAACCTATCCAGGAGCATGCTTTTGGACTGTGGGAGGAAACCGGAGTACCCGGCGAAAACCCACGCGGACACGGGGAGAGCATGCAAACTCCACACAGAAAGGCACCGGAGCCGAGAGACTCGAACCCGGGACCTTCTTGCTGTGAGGCGTCAGCGCTAACCACTGCGCCACCGCGCCGCCTGCACTCTAAAAGGGTTAATTTAAAATAGCCAGAATTTCTGGTAATGACCCTTCATACGTGCTATGAAGAAAGGCCATTGCCCAAAACGTCACCTATAATCTACTTATCTTTTAATGATGTGTCATTGACAAATGAGAATAGTTTTTGTTATTCTAATAGCCTTATCGTTGGCCTTATATACGTAGCATCTTGTCCCGATGAATGTGCCCACTACAAAAACGGGCTGACATTTGTCTTTTTTCTAATTTATTGCTTGTGATTATCAGCGTGTAACGTTTCTGCTCCTTGCAAGCGGCGTTGCACACACGGGCTACAGTTTGCTGAGGGGATAGGCATCTAAATGTAAATGTCGCTGAGCTGACTTTTAATAACGCAGGTGTAAGAGTGACTGCTCAAAAGCAGTGGCCTCCCACCTTTGGCAAAGGTGAGTCATGCCATTCACCATCACAGTGACCACTGTTTGTGGTCGAGCTGCCTTTGTATGAAAGACACGGTGGCCACATTCACCACAAGCTGTAATTGTTGTCGTTAACCCAGGAAAATCAAGCTGTGCCTCTACTCAGAGCCGACAGGTTGTGAGTTTACATCCCGCTCCTGGGTAAACTCAAATATTCATGTTTCTCGGATTGCTAAATATGACTGTCACTTTGTGCAACATAACGAGTAGTCGGATTGTGGATACACTGATCCCCACCATGGGAATGTGGAATTCCCACCATAAGCTCTGGGTAGCCAATGAAGATTACTCTAGTCCTATTGATTTATTGAACTTGGAAACATTTTGACTTGCATATAGGCTGTCAACATCAACACTTTGTCTTCGCTACTCAGGAAAGCATTTCCAATTCTCAAGACTTTTGAGACTAATAGCGACTAACATCACTACTAATAACAATTTATTTTTGACATCGCCCTCTCCTCTGCGCCGTGACGTGTTGGAACCCTTTGTTTCACATCTCATCTCAAAAAAATTAAAGAGTACCCCCAGTAGTAGCTGTCCTTGTAGACGCAACGTGACCCAGCATGTGGCCAAACAATTGGCATTACGTGATGATTACCATAAGTTGGCTATGATTTGCTGTGTATAATCCCAATTGAGTAATTTGTAGATAATTTGGCAAATTTGACGGTGCACAATGGCACAGTCTGTTTTGTAAGTGTTACATCTCAAAAGATCGTAGGTATATATTCCGTAATAATGGTTCACCACTAAGCCTGAGATATGAACCTTTATTATTGCCCTTCAACGTGGTTCTACACTTGCGCGATCAGTTGCCGAGCTTGATTGCAAGCAACGGAACCGTGACGAGGGATGTCCTCTAATTAGCCAGAAATTAATTTCCGTGCCTCCGAGAGCAATTTGATTGCACAGCTGATAGCTCAAGGGTAGATCCCAGCTGTACAGGCAGTTGATTGCCCTATGAGAGTTTCTTGTGTACATCTTGACGTGAGCCTCCAATCCCGCATTTAAGGTCGCTGGATCGGAGGCAAACACCACTGTGAGGAATGATCTGCAACCTGTAGTCAACTCATTCTCTGGCCCTCATGGTAAATATAATAATAATTATTGCACTTCTAGAGTGCTTTTCACCCGAGGGTCACAAAAGCACTGGACAGAGCTTCAGAGAGAATGGTATGTCGGCAACAACAACGACATAAGAACAGCAAATCCGCAAAAATAACTTTTTTTGTGTTTTTTTTACAAGTCTGAGCTGTGGAGAGAACGGCAATTCAGCAACAACAACGTCAGAACAGTTCAACTGAAAGTCAAAAAATGGCTAGAATTTAAAGGGCATAAAATCTCATCTCTCATTATCTGAAACCGCTTAATCCTATATAGGGTCACGGTGAGCCGGAGCCTATCCCGGAAACACATAAATATGTGATTAAAAAATAATTGTTCAGCAAACAAGGAAGGAATAAATATACCCGAGCAGTTGGCAGCGAACCATCATCCCAGCATGACAATAGTGAACCGCATCATCATTGTCAGCAATTTGTGCTGAGCGTGAATAAAGTTGTAAGAAATCTATGTTTTACTTTTTGTCATTGAAAGATCTATTGGTGATAGCCCTACATCCCATGCGCAATTTTCACTGAGTGAAAAAAACATCGGTGAAATGCCCTTCAATCCAAGTAACAGGGAGACAGTCCGAGAGGGAATTTGAGTAATATACGACTCTATATCGGGTCACTCCAGGGTTAAATGACTGAGCCAAGGCACTTCTGAGTATTGCATTGAGTGGGGTATTTGGTGGGGTGTGTTTGTGCAGCATTGATTGATCAGACTCATCTCATCATGTTGTGATGCTTCTGAATTCGCCATGTTGTATGACAACCAGGGGACGGCAGACAGGACAGAAAGTAGGTCCATGAACTCACCTTTGCACACCATTCGCTATTCTCCCCTCGTTGGGTTTTGGTTTTCCCACAAACTCAAGGCGCTTCTTAAAAGGGAAGGGCCGTGTCGTGCCAATGCAGGAGACTCGGCAAGAGTTTCTGGGGTTCGCAGGGCAGTTATTTTTCTTACAGGTGCAGCCCTGCAAGTGCTTGCTCATGTCATTGACGGTGGAAGGTCCTCCACTAGATGTCGCTCCACAGACCACTGATGTGTGGCGACCCGACGTTTGAGAATGACATCTCTACGGGGCAGGTTGGCCTACCTCATTATATATGTCTGCAGACATGTTGGAAGAGGTGGGACCACCTACTAGGGTGTCAACAGGTCTAGTCTTCCAGGATCGTCCTGCGTTTTGAAGCAGCTCTCCTGGGAAATCTCTCTGTTTTCCTGGTAAAATTCGGTTGTTATCCAGTTTACACATATGGTCCTCTCTTACTCTGCTTACCCCACGATGTGTGCTGTTTTATTTGTGCCTCCGAGGTGGCAACCCTACTACCCACACTTTGTCCCACCACACCAGACCTGCCATTGACTAATAGTGGTGAGCTTGAGACATCTGAATTGCAATTCCAACGTTTTAATGGCTAAACCACAGAAGCATCGTATTATTTTTTTCAAAATCAACATAAAACATTACTAGAGCCAGATGTTTGTTTTGTATAAGTACCGTGCATCTTATGACAGCGTGTTCACAATTATCCATATTTACTAAAGCTGTTAATGGTCGTAAAAACATTCTGGCAAGGATACAAGCTGAGCGTTTCCGAGCATTAGAGCTGTGCTCTGCGTTTAAACGGCTTTCAGATACCACGTCGTGAGCCTTAAAACAAAATTAACAAAGCTTTGTCACTTTGAGAATCTGAAAAGCCACTTTCATCATTCCACATATATATTTACTTTAAAATTATTCACGCTCTATGGAACCTGTGGAACTGTTACGTCTCATTTACACAGATCTCCCATTCCCAGATGCGATTTGTTTTACAAATGGGTACTTCTAAGATATTAGTAACGAACTGGCGCATTACTAATTATCGTAGAGATGGGAAACAGTTTAAAAGACAGAAAAAAATTAAGAAAACACATTTCATGCATTCCATCTTTGTGTTCATTGGGGAGCCTTTGTTGTTTGCAACTGTTTATAGACCTTTTCAATTTATTGAATTTTAATTTATGCTTGTTTATACAGGAAAACCCCATTAAGTCTTAAGACGTTATTTTTGATGAGGGCGGCATGGTGGCGTAGTGAGTAGCGCTGCTGCCTCACAGCAAGAAGGTTCTCGATTAGATGCCAGGCTCAGGTGCCACCTTTCTGCATAAAGATTCTGGGTTCTCCTCGTACTAGCATAGGTTTTCGCCGGGTACTCTGGTTTTCCCCCACAGTAGAAATATATGCTGCCTAAATTAATTGTTCTCACTGAATGGCCTCCGGTGCTGTGAGGTGTTGTAACTTGCTTACCCCTCCCTGCTGGCCAACTGTTAAAAAGATCTACGTAGCTCAACAGTTGCCTCCAGCCTGACTGGTTTTCAGAAGGATGTTGTCAAGTTTCACACGAGTGAGCCACGTCTCTATGTATAATCCCAATGCAGTAAGTTTGAAGATAAATTTTCATATGTTTTGGCCAGTGCCCATTACAAAACTGGAGAATCCAGAGGAAACCCAAATGCAGAGCAGGGGGAGAACATACAAACTGCACACACGAAGGCGTCCAAGTCAGGAATTGGACGCAGGTCCTTCTTGTCGAGCACAAGTGTTTCTACTGGATCAGAATTCTCATCTCATCTCATTGTCTGAAACCGCTTAATCCTATATAGGGTCACGGTGAGCCGGAGCCTATCCCGGAAACACAGGGCGTAAGGCAAGAATACACCCGACGGGTGCCTTTCTGTGTGGAGTTTGCATGCTCTCCCCGTGCCCGCGTGGGTTTTCGCCGGGTACTCCGGTTTCCTCCCAAAGTCCAAAAGCATGCTCCTGGATAGGTTGATTGGCTCGCAGACTAAAATTGTCCCGCAATGCCCGGTGATGGACTGGCGTCCCGTCGTCGGGTGTATTCCTGCCTTACGCCCTGTGTTTCCGGGATAGGCTCCGGCTCACCGTGACCCTATATAGGATTAAGCGGTTTCAGATAATGAGATGAGAGATAATGAGATGAGTTACTATACCACCGTTGTGCAATATTCATGATTATTTGCATCCCCTCCGCGTGATTCATAACCTTATTGCGATGCACAGGTTTACAGTGTTACAATGAACTCCAGAGTTATGCTGCCTGGAGTGCAGCACTCCAGCTAGAGTCTCTCTGGCTGAACAGGTCTGGAGTCCAGCACTCCAGCTAGTCTCACTAGCTGAACAGGTCTGGAGTCCAGCACTCTAGCTAGGATCTCCCTTGGCGAAATGGTCTCGGGGGAGCTTCCAGACAAATAACGATCTGACGACACTCCAGCTCAACGAGGCAGGGCATCTGGCCGTGAAATTCTGCTCCAATACCCCCATCGTTGGTCAGCAACCGGCCAATCCGGATCATTCTGGATACCGGACGTTTAAACGTGCAGTGACATTTGTGGCCAGCGATGGCTTGTTGGGGGCTCTTGCATTGTGTTCGGTGCTCAGTCTGTGCCGACATGCAGATCCTGAGACAGACTTTGTTTTTTTTTTCATTAATTCAGAGGAATCCTTGGACAACCTCAAAGGGCTACCACTCAAGGGGTTTCCACTCAAAGTTTTGTCTCATAATAATACCAATGTCTCTAACGTGTGAGGCGAAACGTCACGAAGCAGAGAGGGGGAGCGATCGACACGGCTCTCCAAAACAAGCAGCTTTTGGAAGCAATCATCATGCATCGAGCCGTGAATACTTACATCGGTATAATATAATAATAATTATTGCTTTTATATAACCATTCTAAACTGTCTTTCTCTTCACGATCTTCTACCTTTGAAGTTCTTTTTAAAAGTGACAAAACCCAGTTAATATAATGTTCATGCAAGGGTGAGTGGGCTGTTCCACATTAAAGAAGACGAGCCTGAACAAGCATTGTCTTACTTTTCCCTTGACTTTTCAGTTTCAGGCATCCGCTAAAAAATTTTATTAATAGCGCCCGTAGCTCATCTCTGCAACACTGGTTATCGATTGTATAAAATGTCACAGTCTTAGGCTTCCTACCTCTGTGACTACAGCATCCTAATTGCCCGTGCCTCCTTATTAGCTCCATAGGATGTAGATCAGAGCCCTTACGCTTACGGTACAATGGTGACAATCCGCTAACTCACAGACTGCGTGGAATGACCTCGTACTATAAATGCCAGAAGCGTCAGTACCTTTTGTCACTCATGCTTATAACGTGGTCACGAGCTAGGGATGTGGCATTATTCCTTCACATGAACTGTGAACTTGCGTGAACCTTGGGTGGATATTGAATTTCTACACACCGTTTGTATGTATATACATATACCCACTGCTTATGTACATACACACCATACGGTGGCCACATGGCACTGTAGAGTTCTATCATAGCACGTGTCACTTGTGCAACGGAGCCATTACCAAAAACATCGCCTGTTATATATTTTTTACATTTAAGGCCACATTGTTATTAATGTCTTCGGGGATTTTGTATGAGACGGTGTCTCTAACCATTGCAATAAACACAGTCCGCTCTGGGTTATCCAGTATCCAGTGTAACAGGGACAGAGGGGTGATCTGCAAAAAACTTTAAAACACAGTGATCCAAGTCGAGCTGGACCATCAGACTCTTTTCAATAAATTACTATTCAAGTATTTGTAATCGGTTCCCAACATATCGAGTAACATCAACATATATTTGGGTGAGGAGGGATTTTCTAATTTTTTTGGGTGGCGCTATATGGGAGGTCAAGGTCAGGGCTTGGTCACGTGATTGGTATCATCAGCCACATTGTGGGCAGGCCATCCTGGTAAGCGCTTCTCTTACATTGCCCCAGAAATCAGCCACTCGGAGAAGTAAGTTACAGCTCAATACACATCTGCAAACTTGTTTTTAAAACACATTCACCGTATGTTCACGCAGACAGGTGGATGTGTAATGTCTACGCGTTTGTTTCTTGAGGTCGTGCTAATTCGCCAGTTCCTGGCGAGCATGGAGTGCCGAGTGATCAAACGAGTATGGGTAATGCATAGCCCAGATAACCTGCGCACCACGCCGAGTCAAGAGGTAACCGAACAACTGGCCTGTGCATTGTGGATTACCGATTCATAAGCTATACACTTAACTGTTGTTACCAGATTAAATGGCCACTGTCCTTGTTGACCTGGGTTGATTGGTTGACTTCCAGTGGTGGGGGTGCTGGAACAGAATTTCATGGCTGGATGCCCTTCATGATGCTAACCTCCTTTAGTTGGAGGAACTTCAGATCACATTTTGTTTGGAACCTCCACCCAAACCTGTGCACCAAAGGCGTCCATAGCAGGAGTGCTAGATCTGGATCGGTTCACCAGCGGAGATGCTATCAAGAGTGTTGGAAACCAGGCCAACAGGCCGCCCCCTCAGCACTAGTCGGCCCGCCCGCTGGCGCGCCCTCTAGTCCTGGCGGCGCGTGCGGAACAGCGGCAACGCCATCTTCTCTCCACACCATACACGCAGCAGCCACTCCAATGAAGGACGGGAGACTTCTCTCGTTCCAACTCTTTATTAACACTAATATACTAACAACTCAATAACAATACAACGTAAGGCAACATAACAATTCCGCGCTTCGCGCTCTAACGATTCGCCTCTCCTGCATGGCAACCGCGCAGCTGACAGCTCCCCATGCGACTCTCTCCTTCACTTTTGCACATCCCCTTATATCCCCTTAGGCCCCCACTCCCGGCTCCCGTCTGACGTCACCCAGTCATACAGTCTCATCCCACGTCTGTTAGCCAATTAGCCCTGACCTGCGGCCCTGCCCAACTGACCCAGAGTAACCCAGGCCCAGCCTGGCATGGCGCGAGGCTTGGCACAAGTCCGTACCCGTGAACTGCTCGGCAATCCATGTGCTCTGCTATTGTTCACTTGTGTTTTGTGTTATATCATGATGTAAGATTTCATGGCACTGTGTATGGAGATTGCTTTTAAATGCTGCCCTTACAGGAGAGTCGTCTTCGCAACGTTTATCTTGCATTATGAACGTGAAAAAAACCTCGAGAAGGAGAGAGGATAAATGTTATATTTCTATTTTTGTAAATCTCACATCTCTTTGTTCCAAAAGGAATCCCTCAGGCCAATCGCAACCTTAGCCGTCACTTAGCTTCCAAGGTATATGACTAGGATTAAACTGTATAGTTTCACTTATTTTATTTTTTTACCTTTTTATTGCAAGCGTTTTAAAATTAGAATATTTCAAATTGTGAATGTATAGTTAATTATTACGTTAGTAAGTGTTAATTGAATCTGTTAGCTGTTAATTAGGTGTAAATATAATTTACACCTAACATAATTACCCATAAGTGCAATTAACATTTGTACACTTTCATTTAATTATTTGCAGTATGCCAGACATTATTCCATATCTATAGAGGCGCCACCTCCCAATTAGTCCAACTGCGAGATGTTCCTCTGAATATACGCAATAATCAGTGATACATTTGGGTGGGTGGCATCGTGGTTAGAACATCCCACTTAAACTAGCAAGCATGTTCGTGTGAATCACGGTTGGCACTCAGAACCCGTATTTATAGCCTGGTAAAAGCCCATTGAGGCCCCGGTATCTGTCATTAACGGGAGAGAGAAACACAGGATACAAATCCGCTCCATCTGGCCGAGAGACCATCTCATTGTCCTCTACGCAGCTCTGTTATGGCGCATCATCTTTCTTGCAGCAATGCAATTAATCCGGTGCTACTTATAATAATTAATAATAATTGCATTTATAGAGCGCTGTTCACCCGAGGGTCACAAAGCGCTTCACAGAGCTGCGGCGAAAACCGCACGTCAACAACAACGGCACCAAAATGTAAAATCAACAGTAACAACATTTTTGTTTTGGGTTTTTTTTCAATATACATGCAGAACAACAAGCAAAACATGATCAGACCTCTAATTACAATCTTAAAATGCAAAATTATCAGTGAATATAATGCATATATTGGGAATGGTTTAACTCAACATTTAGCGTACAATAATAATAGCACTTCTAGAGCGCTCATCAGCAATGGGCCACAAAGCGTACACAGAGCCGCCGAGAGAACGGACACATCATCAACAGCGAGACAAGAACGGCAAAGCAGGGACAATGTTTTTTTGGAGTTCCTTTATACAAATCCGAGCTGTGGAGAGAACGGCACGCCAACAACACGAGGACAGCCCAACCGAAAGAAGAAAAGCAGCAACAAACTAGAGAAGGACAAAAAATATTCGATTGAAAATTATAATAAGTCTGCTTCAAACATGGATGGAATAAATGTTCCCGAGCGGGCGCAGTTCGGAGGACTGCCATCATCCCGGCACGACAACACTGAGCCACATCAATAAACCTCGAGAGCTGTGCATCCCTGAACAGCAGGAGGAGTGGATAAGAGTCACAGTGTAGAGATGGGAGTCACACAGTATTAGAGGTGGGAGGCACAGTGTTCGAGAGAGGAGTCGCATTGTTAGAGAGAGGAGTCACAGTGTTCGAGATAGGATGCACAGTGTTAAGAGATGGAAATTACAGTGTTAGATATGGAAGTTATAGTGTTAGAAATGGGAGTCTCACTGTTAGACCACTACGAGTAAAACAATTATTGTTTCAGACACAGAGAATATGTAAAACACGCTCTAAAAACACTCGCAGCTATAAACTATAAATAAATTATAGACAAATAAACTATATACCCTTGACAAATAAACAGCAGACTGTATTTATATAATAGAACGTAGTTACAAAAAGGCTCACAGTTGACAGAGCAGACAAATTAGCAGCGACAGACACAACCAGGCTCGCCGCAAACAATCGCCGCCGTACCTCTCTCTCTCTCCGCCTGCCTGAGCCGAAATGAGAGAGAGAGAGAAAGTGAGAGTGAGCGTTTAATTGTGGTACGAGGTGAGTTAGTGCGTGTGTTAGTGCAGTGCGGTACAAATACTGATGATGATGAAGTAATTCTTGGAGGCGCTTTGGAGGAGGTTGCAACCCGAGGCAGGCTCCACTGGCTCACAGCAGAGAAGGTCCCAGTGAACTAAGCGCAAAATCTCATCTCATCTCA
>JAZEWT010000006.1:20707202-20728572 GCA_036362905.1 Mordacia mordax | reverse complement strand
AGTAGACCCCAAACGCTCAAAAGTGTGTCCTTGCCATTTATTGATTGTGACAGCAAACGCTCGGGTGATCGGCAACGCTTCAAAATAAACTCACCAGTGCGCAGATCCTGCGTTACACAGTGACAGACCGAGCAAATTATCTGTGGGATAAAAGCATTGCCGAGGCGAAATACATCGGCAGGCGATGCACCCTCTTCGTGTATTGGCGTATTGACTGCATTAGCCCGACAATGGTGGTTGTACAATATTGCGCTTGGATGTGTTGTGCTTGCGTTAGAATGCGCCGAGTGCGGCGCGCTCCGCTGCGATGCTTACAAAGCCGGTCGAGGACCGAGTTCGATTCCCGCTCACGGCCACCAACACCGGCGACAATTGTGCAAACCGATCCTGGGCCCCATGCGAGGTCGACTCGGCCTCACTTTACTACCTGGTGCAATGTGTAAACATCGCCGCTGGCAAGATAAAGGCGCTCGCCGGCGGTGCTGCCCACAGACCCTTACCTGTCTTCATAGGTACCCCACCAAACAGCACTTGCCCCAGCATTCTGTTAAGGCTATGTGAGGGATCTTTGTCTTAATTCTTGTCCGTGTGGCCCTCATTTAAAAACAGGTATTTCAATGGAGATTGTGGTTTTTTGTTGGTTTTGCAGTTGAGTTACACACGGCCGTGCAATGTTAGCCTGAGCGAGGTCCGTAGCGGGGGGGGGGGTCCCCATCCCCTAGGAACGTCGCTCACGCGTGTAGGGTTCACAAATAACACCTTTGCGTGGTTCACAGCACGGCGGCCCTCGCCGTGAAACGGCGACGTCCGTGACGACGGTACTGGAGGGAGGTAGAGGGAAGGAAAGAGGGGAGGGAGGGAGGGAGCCCAGCGCCGAGTGGCGCAGGGAACTCCGCTGATGGATTAGTCAGCAGCGGGAGCCTTAAGATCACCGGGGAGCGACCACCCGTAGCCCGTGCTGTCAAAACAAATCAGACCTTGGCTTTTAGATGACCATCAATGTCTTGTACGGGCCATCAATAACCTTTTCTCTGCCTCTCTTCAGAATCCGACACTAAATGTCAAGCAGACATCCTCGAGGATTCCTTAATTGTCCTATTCAGCAAAATAAAGACGTATGGCGGGTATTTAGCGCGGGTCATTGCTGTTGTGTCCGGGGGGCTGTCTTGGTCTGCGAATGGCGGTCATCGTCACAATGCCCTCCCGCGCTATCGATGCCGACTGGGCGAATGAAAGCAGCGATCAGTAGAACAGCACACGACGTATTTTTGTTCTATGATAGGGCATACTAATGTTGGCTTTCACGGCTCTGCGTTTGACAATTGCTCTCCGTAGCTGTTCTTGGGCATAGCCGTGTCGAGTGTTTCATCTCTTTGTCGGCGAATCACGTACCCTGGTAATAACAGAGCCATTCCTATTACGGGGCATGCTTTCTGTTCGTTGGGAGCGGTAGTGTAGCGGTTAGCGCACTGCGCTACTAACGTGGCAACCCAAGTTCAATTTGCGCTGATGACCAACACCGGTAAGATTATCTCAACTGGTCGTGGGCGCCCCCGAGTCACGGTGAGCCAGAGCCTATCCCGGAAACACAGGGCGTAAGGCAGGAATACACCCGACGACGGGACGCCAGTCCATCGCCGGGCATTGCGGGACAATTTTAGTCTGCGAGCCAATCAACCTATCCAGGAGCATGCTTTTGGACTGTGGGAGGAAACCGGAGTACCCGGCGAAAACCCACGCGGACACGGGGAGAGCATGCAAACTCCACACAGAAAGGCACCCGAGCCGAGAGATTCGAACCCGGGACCTTCTTGCTGTGAGGCGTCAGCGCTAACCACTGGGCCACCGCGCCGCCCAGTCCGTGGTGCGGACATGCATAAACATATGCAAACGCACACTTGCTCCGTTATATATAGACAAGTGTATTTGCCTGTCAAAAAAATGACGCGGTGGAAGGATTCTGTTTTTTGTTCATTAATAATTCGCCATAGTTATATATATATATTAAATATTCGGCCTAAGCTTTTTTGATGCAGCAAAGAAGAGCGCTGGATGCGGACGCTCATCAGCTTATGATCAGGCACCGTGTGAATTTGTTCTCAAATATTAATTATCACGTTATTTGCGTAACGTTTCTGGAAAACTCCCACGTTTCATCCTTAGCTCGTCACCAGGGAGTGGTGTCCCCAATAGGTTATGGGAACGTCTTCGGGGATCTTAGTACTGACTCACTGAAGAAGACCCTGCCCAAATCGAAGCAACCGTGTTATGAATCGCGTGTTGCAAGCCAATCATTCCCGAAGTCAGATCTGACCCAAAACGTAGGAAGCAAATTTTACCGTCTAAAATGTGACAACTTAAATTTTGAAGATGGTCGGCCAAGCCATTTTCGCGCTGGAACCGTCCAAAGACCATTTTACATGGACACACTGCACTTGTCAATTATGTTGAGCGGTACTCCTCGCAGGTGACACAGCGTATATCCCGTCTGTGGGCCGCCGGTCGCGTCTGTCCACCCAACCCCCCTGACGTTACTCCAAACGTCGGGCGGCGAGTCTCCGTCCATAACCGAGCAACCCAGTGGAGAGGAGAGAACTGCCCGCAATGAACGGATGGTGGAAATCCAGCACGAATTAGCGCCTGTAATAGCCCGGGCAATACGGCTGGGTCTGCGCGTGGCGTCTGCACCACCAACGTATAATGCAGGCGATGCAGTGCGATGTTAGTTTAAGCAGTGGGGTCCAAGAGAGAAGAAACATTGGGTTTGCGATGGGGTGGCGAGCGCGGTGGCTGTGGCTAATTTCTCATCTCATTATCTGAAACCGCTTAATCCTATATAGGGTCACGGTGAGCCGGAGCCTATCCCGGAAACACAGGGCGTAAGGCAGGAATACACCCGACGACGGGACGCCAGTCCATCGCCGGTCTGGCTAATCCATACTTATGATTTGTCGTTAGCCAGCGCGCTCACAAGGGCTTGTTACTACACTGGTGAGTGTAGACATGAGTCACCAGAATTTTGCACTCATTCCTTCCCTCGCCATGGTAACCCTATCCGTAGTGGACGCATTTACATTTGATGTCATCCGTAAGGGAAAAGACCTGAAATCATTAACCACATTGTGTGTTTTATTATTATTATTTTGGGAGGAGGTGTGGGTGCTGCAAGAGGTTGTGGTGTTTTAAAGAAATAATTTGCTTGATATAATTTTCATCAAGGGCAATGAAGTGAACGTATTTCTTTTTTTTTCTGGTGAAGATAAAGAGGGGACACGAAACAGTATTTTGAAGCAAAAATGATGGCTTTTTCAATGAGCAGAGTGCTTTGCTTTAGACTCTTGTCAGCTGAGTAACGTCACATTTCCTGCTATTCGAGCTTGCCACAGAGAAAAAAAATCGGTTTCATTTAAAAATGTCCTCAATAAAAAGCCTTGCATTAATAAGGTTTCTTTTGTATACAGCGTATGATTGAACATTTTGTTTTCGCTTGAATATACCTTGTATGTTTTTGATGCTATAAGTTTTTATTTGAAAATGACAGGGCAATGGCAGTGTGGTAACACGTGTGCCTCCAGCGAGAGGGGCATAGGTGCGATTCAAGACTCAAGTGCTTTCATATATGGAGCGTCACGTTTTCCTCCCAGGCGGCGCGGTGGCCCAGTGGGTAGCGCTGTCGCCTCACAGCAAGAAAATCCCGAGTTCGAATCTCGGCTCGGGTGCCTTTCTGTGTGGAGTTTGCATGCTCTCCCCGTGTCTGCGTGGGTTTTTGCCGGGGCACTCCGGTTTCCTCCCACAGTCCAAAAAAAACATGCTGCTGCATAGGTTGATTGGCTTGCAGACTAAATTGCCCGCAGTGCTCAGTGATGGACTGGCGTCCCATCGTGGGTATATCCCTGCCTTGCGCCCTGTGTCTGCTGGCTTCGGCTCTCCGCGACCCTGTACAGGACTAAGTGGTTTCTGACAATGAGATGAGATGAGACGTTTTCCTCCTCGTGTTCTCGACGGTTTCGCCCCACGTTCTTCTGGCTCCTTTTATATCCAAAATAAAGATACATTATTACCAGCAGAATGTAACTGGTATGAACGTTCACACACTAATCTATGATGAAAATTACTCGTTTAGGATAATAATAATAATTGCATTTCTCAAGCGACTTTCACCCGAGGCTCACAAAGCGCTGCACAGAGCTGTGGAGAGAACGGGATGTCAGAATAACAACATCAAAATAGACCGATTGAAGTAAAATAATGACTGTACGTCAATGAAGGACGTAAAATAACAAATACAATCATTGTTAATCAAATTAATCAAATTAGGAAGCAGTGTTCCTGAGCAGATGCAGGTCAACAGCGTATCACCTCAAAGCACACAACAGTGAGCAGCATCAACAGTCCTATCCAGAGGACTTCAAAGCCGTACGATATAAGTGGGTCTTGAGACAGCATTTGAAGATGCCCAGGAACTCAGCCTTACCGAATTTCCAATGGAAGGGCGTTCCAGAGTATGGGAGCAACGCACGAGAAGGCTCCGTCACCCATCGAATGGAGGTGCGATCTGGGCACATGCAGCAAGCCCGTATTGGAGGATCGAAGTGGTCATGCGGAGGAGAGTGCCTGAAGTAGGCCACAGATGTATGTCGAAACAGCGCCAGTGAGAGCCGTGAAGGTGAAAAGGAGGGTCTTGAATTCAATCCTGTATTTAACCGGTGGAGAGACACCAGCAGGCCAACGCATATAGACAGCAGCATGTGCTTGGACCGTGGAAGGAAACTGAAGAACCCGGCAGAAACCCACATGGACACGGGGAACACGCAAACGCCACACAGAAAAGCACCTGAGCCCAGGAACCGAACCGGGGTGAGGCAGCGGCGCTGCTCACTCTGCCACCGCACTGCCGTGAGGTAATCGAATAAGTAATAGATCGAGCAGCAGCACGGTGTGGAGTGGTTAGGCGGTGAGGTGATGAGTGGATGGATGGTGAATGATGGTGAGGAGACGATTAGTGAGGAAAATAGTGATAATTAAGTGAATGTGCTGAGAAGTGATGAGTGTGGTAAGAGGTGGGGGAGGATGGTGAGAAGTAAGTGACAACGGGATGGTTAAACGTTATTCAGGGTCAATTAAATGGAGGTCCCAAGACATCTGCACCACTCTGTATCGATTCATCATTTATTCATCATTCAGACGCCTGATGATGCCTCCAACGTGGGACAGGAAACATCGCGAAAAAAAAACAGAAGAAACGCTGAATGCAGATATCCCAAAAGAGCAGCCCTTGAGAGCAAGTCTCATACATCAAGGACAAAGAAAGACCTATATCAATGCAAGGTGTTACGTTTTAAACACAAATGTGCATCAAGGAGTACAGCTCTATGGTCGGGTAGCCTCCTCTGTGTGTTGGCCAAACATTAACATTCTGTTGTCACACTGTGTACTTGAAGCTCCAACACTGGGAAGGTCTCTCTATGAATCGATGACCACTGTACAGGGCACCCGAGTATGAATTTGGCAGCGACAGGTGATGGAGCTGGAGCCTCCATTGTAGCGAGTTACTGTGATCAACCTGCTCGCCAGTGATGCACAAAGCAACGTCGCCGACGCTTCGCTCGAGCGCATCATTTGGATTACTGTGGGCACAGTCATTCGATACTTACTTAATTGTACAAACACATAGCAGCGTTTTAAAGGTATAGCACTGTATTTGTTCGAATTATCCTTTGCGCATATCAATATTCAGTCCAGGGTGGCGTGGTGGCCCATTGGTTAGCGCTGTCGCCTCACAGCAAGACGGTCCCGGGTTCGAATCTCTCGGCTCGGGTGCCTTTCTGTGTGGAGTTTGCATGCTCTCCCCGTGTCCGCGTGGGTTTTCGCCGGGTACTCCCGTTTCCTCCCACAGTCCAAAAGCATGCTCCTGGATAGGTTGATTGGCTCGCAGACTAAAATTGTCCCGCAATGCCCGGCGATGGACTGGCGTCCCGTCGTCGGGTGTTCTAGTATTGCACAATATACAATAAATCTCAATGAGCTGCGACTATATTTCCAAATAACATCCATCACAACTCTGCCCTTGCACATAAACAATACACGTATTTGTTACTTAAATCCCATTAGCTATATTGCCTTCTGTAAGCACTCACACTGATCGTCAAAACCGGTCCAGTTTTCGGATGGTGAACCAATACCAGTGAGGTTATGCACTGCCAGAAGGCTGTGTGGCTGATGGGATGGGTATTTTGAAAAAAACTTGGCTTTCACAGCTCGTTGCGTGATGATTGCTCATCTCATCTCATTATCTGAAACCGCTTAATCCTATATAGGGTCACGGTGAGCCGGAGCCTATCCCGGAAACACAGGGCGTAAGGCAGGAATACACCCGACGACTGGACGCAAGTCCATCGCCTGGCATTGCGGGACAATTTTAGTCTGCGAGCCAATCAACCTATCCAGGAGCATGCTTTTGGACTGTGGGAGGAAACCGGAGTACCCGGCGAAAACCCACGCGGACACGGGGAGAGCATGCAAACTCCACACAGAAAGGCACCCGAGCCGAGAGATTCGAACCCGGGACCTTCTTGCTGTGAGGCGTCAGCGCTAACCACTGGGCCACCGTGCCGCCCGTGATGATTGCTTTCCAAAGCTATTCATACAGAATAGTCGCGTTGAGTGCACACCCTTAGTGACGTTTCACCTCCAACGTTGGAGGCATCCTCAGGCGTACAGGAGACTCAGTAGAATGTGAGTGCGCTGCGCTATATGTTCTCTGATATCAAAGGCAGTTCACTGCCTTGTCTGCATTCATTTGACACCTTGTCATGCCAACGTTGGAGGTGGAACGTCGCAAAGGAGACAGGGCGGAGCGCTTGGTACGGTTATCCTGAAAGTACTGCTTTGAAAAGCAATCAATAAAAAAATACTTCCAATGTTTTATGTGAATATACACGGATATGTACTAGGCGTGTTGTCTGCATAATTAGATTTTAACTTATCTCTTGGGTGACTAGTTATTTGAGTCTGCTCGTTAAAATTTCACATGGCTTCACCTGGATCATGAACGTTCTACACTATGGCCAACCTGTTAACATCTGTACGAATTTATGCTAATATTGCCACAAGGCATCGGTCGAGATTTAACATTCCTGTGGTAGAGACTAGTCCATGCATTGAAGACCACTGTTTATCATCCCAGAAAATCGATGGCTATTTTATCAACCCTGTGAGAGATGCAAGACTGAGCTTACCTTCGACAGAGTTTAGTTAGATGTTTATTACGACAGCAAAAAGTACCAAGTGAGCTTGCAAACCGTGGGATTCTTGCGACACTACAAGCGATGCAACTCAAAACCTCAGAAGGCGTCATACGCCTTCCAATTACGAGACCAGAACTCTTGCCACCGAGCTGCTCAGCTGCATCGGTTCATAAAAGTGAATCTGTTGTGGAGTTTATACAACATGAATCGTAACCTTGTCGTGTTGGAGCTGCTTGCATGTTTAAATGAACCCCAGAGCTATGTCACCTAGAGTGCAGCGCCTCCTGATAGGGTCTCCCGAGCTGAATAGGTCTGGAGTGGAGCATTCCTGGTCGGATCTCCTTTGGTGAATGGGTTTGGGGGGAGGTTCCAGACAAATAGCCATCCCAAGACTCCCCCTATTAAAGGAGCAATGACTGAAGAGAACAGACTAGGGCAGTGCCTGCCGATTGTCAGAGTTTTGTGTCTGGATGCCATCCTCCTTTAGTTGGGCGATCTTTTTCCGAGCATGTAACACGTTCTTCTGACGTCAGGATAAAAGTGGAAATGTGATCAACAGCATTGATGGTATTGGTGCAAAAGTGGAACCTTAAAGCTAAAATAGTGTTCAAGTCTCAAAGGGTAATCACTAAGTGGCAATTAATGTTGAAATCAGCCATATAAACCTCGATGTTGCGCATTTTTAAGTAGCACTCACGAAGGATTCGATCCGTCAGTGCGGACTCCCATACAAATACTTGCTCCATTATATATAACATAAGCACACTCGTACCAAAAGTCACTATCTCTTCCTGGACTCATGTGGTTAAAGAAAAGACACTTATGAACCAGACATGTTTTAAAAACCTAGTTTTAGCAAGAGGGGAACTTTATATATATATATAACAAATGCAACGAGAGCATGAAAACCTTGATATTTTTTCTCGCATCTTGTTGGCTAATGCTACCATCCGCAGCAAGGTAAACATTTCACCACCCCGATGGACTGGCTGGCTAGCGGTAATGATGGGGCGAGCTTGAAAAATACGAGACGGGCGCATTATAACCGCCCGTATTGTTGTTTCATGGGCATAATCAGTCCTGGCTGGCTTGGCTGGAGGTCACATCAGTAAACACAGCAGAAAGTGTCACTTCACCCTAATTTAATTCATCCCTGTATCCAGGGAACTTTGGATACAAGGTTGTACCTACCGGCGGTAAGAACAGATTGTAACGCTGTCCCATGATTCCCTTTATGGATTTGTTTCGGAATAATGTACGTGTGTGTGTTTAGCCTCCCTTGTTTTACCGTTGTTCACCTGCCATATAAATACATCTCTGCAATAAATGTTAAATTAATGTATTAGGAAGTAACATGCAAGCCTGTCGTTTATAAAATCAAACTTTTACGCTTCACCGTAACGTTGAGATGTTTCACTCCAGTCGTGATCATAATCCAGCTGTTCCATTGGCTACATTGCTAATATTGACTGGAGTGCTGGTAATGGAATGAAGTAAGACGATAATGATGATGTACTGTAAGTAGTGGTGATGGTTCTGTCATGTTTGCGAATGAGGGTAATGGTTAACTTGTTGATTCTAGCAAGAGGTGTATGTTAATGGTAGTATTGGCACAAATGGGACATGGCCAAGTTGGCTGAACTATGAGTCCACTGAGCCCATCATCCACCCGGGGTCTGTAAAATGAGCAGGGCATCATTACTGGTGGTGCAAATCTGCACTGAATGTAAGTCATCTGCAATAGGAATGAGGAATTTTGGCCACTATGAGAGACAACTACCACCAGTCACTCGTTTGAGCATTCAGAGCTGTTAGAATACATAGAAGACATAAAGACAGAAACATGAACTGAGCAGGGGTGGTGGTCACCTGCGTTGGTGGCATAGTGATGGAGAATCACACATTTCTGTGGCAAAGGCCAGTTGATCCATATAACACATCCCCCAAAAACAGCACTTGTGGGTTTCAGTTTTGGCCCTTTACTTTTAAATAACGTTATTGTCGTTGTTTTGTCGTGCATATATCGTTGTAGTTTGCTGGCGCGCCATTCTCTCCACAGCTCTGCGCAGCACTTTCTGACCCTCGGATGAAAAGCGCTCCAGAAGTTCAAATTATGATTATTTTAAAGCCAAGATCTCACAAGTGCTGGTTTGATGCTTCAACCCCTACGCTAATAATAATGATTATGTTTAGGTGGCCAATGTCCAGGTTTATTGCGGTTGGCCAGTTGCCCCCCAGTGGTGGGGTATTGGAGCAGAATGTTATGGCCAGATAGATGCCCTGCCTGACGCCAACCTTCTTCAGTCAGAGTATCTTCAGATAACTTTTTTTCTAGAACCACAACCCAAACCCGTTCACCAAGGGAGACACTGGCAGTAGTGCTGGACTCCATGTGACATAGGTCTGGGGTTCATTGGAAGACGCAAACCCCTCCACCACGATACTGTTAACAATTCACGAAAATGGAGATATCATATGATAATAATGATGACAACGATGTTGATATTTGCATTTTAATCCTTAACGTGTATCTTCTCTTCGCCAGGTAAATGGCCGTTCGACGACTTCGTCGAGCGCTTCAAGTTGGGCCCCGCGGTGGCGTCTGCCGAGTTCATAACCAAGAACAGCAACGACTAAAGACCGCGGCCTCGCCGCACCGCGCTTGCTTTCTCGTGTTACTCCCAACGCTGCTTTGCAATGCAATCCCTGACTGTGAGTACGCACGTGCATTAGCACCAGTTGATATGGGCAGGAATTTACCTTCAGGATTTTTTTTTTCAAATGAAGCTGCAATGAATGTCTCCTCGTTGTTTGCATTACAAAAACCCGTATCAGTCAATCCGGCGGTAGAAATTTGCCTCTAAAAATTAAACCTGATTATTCGGCTCTAAAATCCCAACCACTATCCAAGGGATGGCGTGTTCCCATTTATTATGACGTTCACATGTCGCTCTCGTGTCCTGAGCTCCATAGATTGACATGGGAACATTTTGAGCCCCGTGTTCTGCAATGTGATACAGCTTGTGGCGGGAATTCAGTGTGAATTTGTGTTTTAATGGTCGTCCTCGTTGCCAGGTATCCGCAACTTGCTTCTTAATCACGAGCAGAGTACTTGCCCTAGGGGTGATCTTGTTCCAGGCACGTAACGTGTTCTTCTGACGTCTCTTGTTGATTACGTTTTCTGCTGAGACGTCTTGATGTGATGTACTCCTGCTGTCCTCTTGGGAATATTGCTGCGAGCGCTCTGACGTTTCAAAGGATAATCAATAAGTGGGATGTAAAGGTTAAGTAAGACGTACAATCCTTGGTGTTGCACAAACAAAATGTACACTTACTGAGGATGTGATCCCGATACCAGCAGTGTGGACATACATAATAGATTTTTTAAACACTTGTTCCGTTACACAGCACTGATCTCTATGGCAGCCTGCGATCGCCTAGATCTAATTTGTGCCGACCGCTATATGGGGGCGATGCTATTCGCTCCAAGCCGAAAAAACAGTCTACAGCTGATTGGCAAGATCCTCTTCAGAGTTGTCACGTGACACGGCCGTGATAATAATAAAATTAATCAACTCAAAAAAATGGATTTGAACTGCGTAAACAAATTCAATAAAGTAAGTAAATCGAAACAAAAAATGAAATAAATACAATCAATGCAAGATACCCTGCACACCATCTAGTCGGCTGGTTCTGGCGTCACTAAGACTGTCAACGAATGAGAGGTGAGGAAATGATCGTTGAGAGCACGCATTGCTAGGCCTATTATATACTGATTACGTAGATATGACGTAATACAGAGACGGTATTTGGGGCTGGAACTTGCCACCTGACTTGCCCCGCCATTGCCCCCCCCTCCCCGCCGCACCCCTCACTGTCACACCAACACCCAAGCGATGACACAACTCCAGTGTCAGTTTTCTCTTAAACGTGGCCAACGATGATGAGGGTGACGATGACTGCCTCCCAAGCAAGAAGGCGCAACTTTGCGACAAGAAGGCGAAACTTAGCGGTCTGAGTGAAGCCAGGCATGATTAGCGTCACAGAGTCCGCATTGCGCTAAGGAAGACCAGTAATTGTGATTTGCTATACATGTGTTTGAAGATATTTGTAGTGTCTACCGATTGGTTGAACAGACAGTCAGGAGTGCCATTTACACCAACAAATACTGAAAGTGGCTAAGTGGGGGGGAGGGTGTTCAACTTTAGTCAAGTTGACTTATGCAAATGACTCAATGAGATCCAGCGATTTATGTGTGGTTAAAATCTTACGTTTTGGGTACTCTTTTGCCAGTATACATATATAAGATTACAACGGGTTTTACCGTATCTGGCGATTATGCAGGTGTTAAGATCTTAACACAACGGTAAAACCTGTTATAATCTTAAAATCTTACGTGTTGCCCTTCGCTCGAGGAAAAGTAGATAACTTCAGCGGGTAACGATTGACGTTGCCGGGATCCCACCCCGTTATTGGAGGTGAAAAGACTGTAGTGGTGACATCACTAGAGGGCACTATAGCAATAAGCCCCAAAACAACAAGGGTACGACTCTGAAATCGTATTTCTCACCACCCTACTCGACAAGCCATGGTGCACCACGTAGCAGATACCGACTTGTCAACAACAGCACGCGTTTGTGGTAATGGTCTTCCTTTCCATATGATTGTGAATGAACTTACGGTTGCAGGTGAACTCGAGAAGCTGGAAAAACATTGAACCAGATGAATCGTAGAGTTTATAGCTGTCAGTGTTTTCTTGCTTAATTCGCGTATGGAAAGAGTATAAGTACAATTTACGTGTGCTGTGTTGGCATCATATCCACGGTAGTTCTTTTATTCGAATGACTGGAACAGCTGTTTCATATCAGGGTGCTGTCGTATTTAAAGTGAAATGTCCTCTTCGTCTCCAAATTAAATCAATGCAGCTGAAAGGCGGGAAATATCGCTCGGGTTGTATTTTATGTGACCGGCCACTGCACTAAAGACAGAATAACGCAACAACAAGAGATGTCTCAATAGGGCCAATATTTCAAGCAAGCCGTCGCATACCAGAATTAATACAAAATAGAAGAGGGCGAAATGAAAACCCATGCTCTTTCAAATATGTTGTCCAAAGAGTCTCCTTTCTGGAATATGTGTCGGAACCTGATCGTGTCCATTGAGAGCCCTGAGTCAGTGGTCGACATTTCCCTTTACATTCGACATTCCCCAAAGATGATTGGTTGGTTAACACTTTACCGTGAGGGTGAACCCAAAACCTGCCAATATTGGAGTAGCGTGAGCATGTGGAAATATTTAGAGCAAAGGCACGTGTGCGTATTTGTTCAGCATACCTTGCATGTAGTAGAATGATAAAGTCATTGAGTTTTTTACAGATATTAGTTGGTTCTTGTTGGCGAACGTATTGTGCTTTCACCGGATTATCAGCAGTGGAAAAATCCGTTGTTCACGTGTAATCTCTAACTGCTTATGACTAGAGCACTTTGATGCACAGCATTTTTTAAAACTTAGAATATGATTTCTAACACCTTTGCATGCAGTGATAATCAGTCCTTCATTTGGTAACGAATGTTTAAATTACAATTTACAAGCTTACATTACCTTTGATCCATGTACTTTTAGTCTAAATTCTCAAGATGAAAAAAATTCTCTCACGATTAAAACCACTGCTGCCACCTTCAAAATGATCCACTGTGAAAGACACAAGTGCAAAAATATGAACGAATGATTATTACAAATTGTTATATATTTTTACTTGGAAATTAAAAAATATAATCTAACATATAATATAGTGTTACAAGCACTGTAAGCGTACTTGATTGAATGCATTGATGCACGCTGAGAGGTCAGAGATTGCATTTGCACGCTTTGTTATTTGCTAGATACCGCTGCTTTGTAGTTTGTTACGTTACATTTTATTCCGCTTTGAGTATTTGCGGATACTGGGAAAACGAGGGTGTGCGTTTTACACTAAACGGTTGCTCATCGCTGTCAGATCGCACCACTTGACGGTTAGCATGGTAAGCAGCCATCCCACGCGCTGGGAAGCCGCTCCCAAGAACGTGGAGCGAAACGTCGGACATCGGTGACGAGTAACACGTGGCGCGACCTGGAAACACAGTGGAGGACGTAATGGGAATGACCGTGAGCAGTATGGAAAGTCTGCTGCAGATAAGTTGGATAATTGCTGTATTGTGAGTTGAACTCATTGCCACAACAGATATGCACCTAATTAAGATTGTAAGTGTTGTCAAGGCTATGAAAGCAATGAACCTAATGAAAAACACAGTAAGAGTTGGATAATTAGGCCCAGTATATAACCACTGATATCCGCATACACACCATGTATTATGGGCATGAGGAATGTTTAAACTTCGGGAATTTTTTTGCATTTCCTAAGCCCACTTTTCACAAACTTCTCTGATGCATTCCAGGACACACCTCTTTTACTCCTTGTGCAGCACTCCTGGGAAAACCGCAGTGCTGCTTTGAAAGAGGCAGGACATTGCCCAAACCAGTAGCCAATGTATGTTTTCCACTGATATAAAGCCCCTGCAAGTGGTGGCATGTTTTTTTAACGAATTGTTCAAGTACAACTCGCTCCTCGGAGCGTTGGGGAGGTTATGTGCTCTCCTTTCTGTGTGGAGGTTGTATGCTGTCCCCCTGTTCTGAATGCGTTTTCTCCGCATTCCCCAGTTTATCCCCACAGCTAAAAGAAACCCCACAATGTGACATATAATTGGCCAAATATCCCAATGATGCAAAGTGACCTGCAAATTACGAAACTGATTTGGTACTGTATGTAAAACCATCGCCGCCAACGAAGAAATGTTGGCTAGACCCTCCTGAAAAAAAAGGCTTGAGTCTCAGTGGGGGCCTTCCTGGGTGCCTTGCTGGGTGCCTTGCTTAGTGCACAATAAATCGGTGTACATCCACCGACCATTGCACGATCAGCGCACATTGCTTCCCCGCTGTTGCGCAAATTCAGTAAATATTTCTCCTTCTTTTGGCCAACTCGTTCAGAAGCAGGACGATGCCTTGTACGCAGGCGGCCAAACGTCATGTATGAGAGAGAGGGAAGCCCGATACAGCTATCTCGAAAGAGTCATTATCCACCGTCCGCTCGCAGCCCACTAGCTCCCGGTACAGACTGAGGGAGCCCTGCAGTTGCTTGCGGTGTGCCGAGTAATAACCGGAGATGGACAGGACATTAGAATTCTTTTGTCTGAATATGTAGGGCAGTCCGCTTTGTCACGCTTTACCGCGTGAGGTGAAGTCACATGGGCTTCTTAAACCTTTTACTAAATAGCCTGTCTCCTTGGCGCCGTTGAACTCTGCGCGAGAAGGGCCGCGGCGAAACTGTGAGATGGAACTGTGGGAAGGAATTGTCAGATGGAATTGTGAGATGAAACGAGAGCTCCGTGGTGTTAGTACAATAAAGTATTTTAAAGAGCTGTCGCTGTGAGTCTGCGTACTCGGGTTGTTTTTTTTTAAGTATCTGCGAGTTCGCGTGACCGTAGTTCGGTACATCGATCTGTTGTTGTCAGACCGAAACTTATCTACTGGTGTAAATGGACACGTTTTTTTTTATGATCGGGTCAGTCTCCACACAGGGCATTCATAGTTGACGTGGCACAAATGGATTCGACTTGATTAATCCCGGACTGTTGGTGGGTTGAAGCCAAGTCCCGACTAGAATTTGTGATTCGAGTACCATCACCAGAGTCCCACACAGCTGGATAACTGCGGGTGAAATAGAGCAGTGTAGAAGAACGTTTCGGTAACGTGTGAACGTTTCCTAGCAGTGAAGTAATGGTTGTATGGAATGAGACCCAAGTCTCGCGTGTGTGTGTGATGTCGTATTGAGACACTGGCTGGCATGCTGCACTGCAATGTCAGTCTTTATGTAAGCTGGAAGATACGGTTATGCTGGGAGGAACCGTGATTACTGACCAAGCTTGTCAGGAGCAAGAAGTGTCAGAATTTGCGTTGGGTCTCTCCTAGGCTGACTTGGCTTTAAATGCGCTTCTGGTAAGGTGCGGCGCTCGCTGCACCACGCAGGTGTAGGCAACGCCAGGTGATATCGGTGTTCTATTAAAACGCCTGCCCCAGCAGTCTACGAAGCCTACAGCCGGGGGTTCTGTGGCAGAAACGGTGGCGCGCTGGACATGGCGCAGCGCTACGACAGAGCGCCCCTGGGTTGAATCTCTGGTGCCAAGGTCTCTCATTCCGATCGCGCATTGCCGCAAAAAACGTGTCCAGCTCGTACCCCGACAACGGTGTTAAAGACAGCATTTTCTCTCACTCATCGACCGAACTCAGCAGTGATTTATGAAGTAGAAACCGGCCTCTGCCATAGGATTGTGGAGTTTCCACCACTGGCTATGAGTTGTGCAGAGAGATGAGTTATGTCCCTCACTCACTGTCGCAGGGAGGCTGGAGAAGGCAACACGTTGTTTTAACACGTCGTGTTTATTAAGCAATGTTGTAATACTGCGTTGACAGTTGTGCACAAGCGGAAATGCCATGAACTCAACACATTCGTCAATAACACGTTTCCCTCAACGATAATAACACATAGCAGGCGACGATCGTGGAATATGACCCATGTTCATCTCTCCGCTGGAAGACATGGCCCAACATGTTGCGTGTTTAAGATTACAACAGGTTTTACCGTATCTGGCGATTATGCCGGTGTTACGATCTTAACACCTGTTGTAATCTTATATATGTATACTGGCAAAAAGTACCCATAGCGTTAACAGCTCCACCGAAGCTATAAAGCATTGAGGCCGCGTTGTCCTGAGCTGACTGTCTTTTGGCAACGGCTGACACCGGCAAATAGGCTCAAAAGGAAGCCACTGCCAGGTGAAGGTCGGTCAGTTGAAGGACAACGCATAGGTTATCAAAGCTACCTGTTTGCATACTTTGCCACTAGTATGTGTGGCTTTTGCAAACTGGACGCATTGTAAAATGTGTCTATTTTGGTGTTTGGGATCTTAACACCTGCATAATTGCCTAGCATAATTGCCTGGCTATCATGCGGGTGTTAAGATCTTAACACCTGCATAATCGCCAGATAGGTAAAACCTGTTGTAATCTTATATATGTATACTGGCAAAAAAGTACCCATAATGTTGCGTGTTCTCTGTTTTTTTCCTTGCGGGCCAGTATTTAATGACCCGTGGTTCTATTGGTTAAGTGCACCAACGTAGTGGTCGAGACAACACAGAGGTTTGTTGCACAAACGTACAATTCCGCAGCTTGGTGCACCACGGAAAAACAACTTTGAGCCGTCTTTACATCAGACTTATCAGGCACAAAAGTCTCACGTTTATCACGGCCATAACGGCACTGCCCTACCAGGTCGTTTTTTTTTCTCTCTCTTCCAGTTGCCCTTTAAAACAGAGATGCCTACCGTTTTAAAGCCATCATCTACTCCTGAATGCCAACAGAGTGATAAGGGCACAAAACTGACGCCCGTTGCAAGATATCCGCGTCGAGAGCGTTCATTCCTCATGAAGATTAAAACCAAATGACCTTCCGAAGGGCGGCACGGTGGTCCGGTGGGTAGCGCTGTCGCCTCACAGCAAGAAGGTCCCGGGTTCGAATCTCGGCTCTGGTGCCTGTATGTGTGGAGATGAGATGACGTCTACTGCTTCCGATCGAAGTCAAGGTGAGGTGGTTCCCATCAATCTTGTAACGCGCTCACCGAGTGGCGTTACTGTGCGCGCATCATCAATTCAATCGGTGATTGTCATCTCATCTCATTATCAGAAACCGCTTAGTCGTGATAGGCCAGAGCCTATCCCGGCAGGCACAGGGCGCAAGGCAGGGATATACCTACGATGGGATGCCAGTCCATCACCGGGCACTGCGGGCAATTTAGTCTGCAAGCCAATTAACCTGTGCAGCAGCATGTTTTTTGGATTGTGGGAGGAAACCGGAGTACCCGGCGAAACCCCACGCAGGAACGGGGAGAGAACACTCAATCTCCACACAGAAAGGCACCCGAGCGCATAATAATAATAATTGCACTTCTCGAGAGCTTTTCACCTGAGCGTCACAAAACACTACACAGAGCATCATCAACAACACTCGAGAACGTGTACCCGGAACTGATCATGGGGGGGGGGGTTGACGGACAGAGGGAGAGTTTTCGACCACTAATGTAAATTTGATGATTTCTTCCCAACGCTGCTCTCTCTTTTCTCTCTGGATAGCCGTATCGAGCGTTCCGCCTCACTCCTTTGCGACGTTTCGCCGCCCGCGTTGGAGGAATCCAAGGCTTAGCAGTACCCAAATGTTATTATTTGACATTGCTGCCGTATTTAAAAAAAAAACCCATTTACTGCCGCGCGCTTGGGATACGCCTGTAATGCAGTGAGTGATTAAAGACCCAGAATGTAAAACATTACAATAGCGCTGTAAACACACAGCGGTGCGCGGGTGGCGCGGTGGGTATCGTGCGGTGCTGCGGACCCAGCAACACAGGTTCGATTCCCAATACGCGGTTAACATCAAGGGGCAATAATCCGAATGTGTGGTGGGCGTCCCCCAGGTTGACTCAACCTTAAGCGAGTATCTGGTAAAGGTGACGGCGGCCCCGGGGAGCGACACTGCTCGGTGCTGGCGGACAGCTGTTGCCTGCCCCAACAGTCTGTGCGGACTTGCATGCGCGATCTTAGCCTCGCTGTTTGCAGTGGATAAGAGCTCAAAGTCAAACACCGCCGCGCCGCGCTTATCTCCGCTGGAGGCTGAGTCAGTCGTGGAGATTAAACATCGCACACAGACCGCTGCTCTTGACCTCCCATTGTATTGACCCTGAAGAGATGACGATGCTCGGCCAAGTCCCCGATCGAGATGTGAACTCGGAGGTTTTCTGATCGTCCGCGCGTTCGTCTGCGGCTGCGAGCATCGTGGGCGGTGATGCGTGCCTGTCATCCAGCGCTGGAGGGATTGCAGCGAGGGACGGACGGTGGTGGAGACAAAACCACGCCGGTGTTGCGAAACTCTCTTTCTCTCTTTCTCTCTTTCCGTGAGTTTCGACGAGCCCTACCCAGGCTTGCCGGGTGCAAGCACTGCAGAAAAAAAATAAAATGTGGATGCCACCTGTTACGTCTGTGCGGGATATAGTGTTTCCCCGTCGCACGCGCGCGTGTTCTAAAGGGTGCCTCGGTTTCCTCCCACACGAAAACGATCGTTAACTGGCAGATAACACCTCGACATGGAGAGGACCGCAGAGCGTGTGCAGTCGTTGTCGCCAGCTCATCACATGCCTGCCTTCCCGCTTGTGTGAGTTCTCCTCGCCCCCTCCAAGTCGTTCTCTTCCCCACGAAGTTAAGATCATTATTAGCGGCGATTCTCCATTTCGTTTGCCACTTCGAGACACCTCGTTGTGACGAGTGATGTTGACGAGGACGCGACCTTCCCGCTGTGTGTCTGGCGAGCTCCCCGCGCCTTCGCCCGGCCGGACTCAGAAACACAATGGCGAGGGACAAACTCACAGAGCGGAAAAGCGAAACGTTTCAAATAAATAGATAAATAACTGGAAATGCAGAAGTGAACAAAGAATGACAAAATTGTCACTTTTCATGGAGAATCACGCAGAGCATAGATGTGACCTTTAACACCTCGGTGGGAAACTATCAATACACGCTACCGCGTGCCTTTTTTCGCAAACAGAAAATTCATGATTCTAGGCAAATCTAACGTCGGAGGTCACCGTGGAGTGGCGTTCTTACAATTTTCACGGTGCAGCGCCCCGGGCCGAGATTCCCCTCAGGTTTCAGGGACGTTCTGTCGCGAATCTCCAGCGTAGAGTCGATATTTAATTGTCGCAGCGCTAAAGACATCTCATTCTCTTTCATTAGGTATCAGAAATAAAATATATAGTGTTCATTCCTTCATACATGTGTATGGTTGTCTGATGCGTAGAACATAGTTCTTGATCTTACGATCTGAAGGTTGCAAGTTTGAATCTTGGTCGTGGATCGACATGCCATCTGCTCTCTTGATCTAAAACAGTGAATATCACTTTGTTGTGTATCGCCTGTGCTCATCATATAGATCAACTGAGCCCTGCCTTGGTAATGTGAATTTCCACCGTTGGCTCAGGGCCATTGACGGCGATGAACGCTGCCCCGAGGTCCTTTAAACAGGATGACAATTTAACTTGAATTTACTTCTGAAATATGGAACTAAGAGAACATATAACAGCTCCACCCGAGCGATTATTGCCTTGATATCCGGGCTCTCCTTGAACTGTTTGCCTTTTAGAAACATTTGATTTAACGCTGGCAAGACTAGGCCACAAAAAAAGGCTGTCTCTGGTGTGGGCCAATTAGTTTCAGACACAATGCATACGTAATCAAAGCATATCGTTTGTATGTTCTACTACAATCATCTGTGGTCATTCAAAACTCGATGCCTGGTAAAAGGTGTCTATTTTGTGTTCTAACGTTTTCACGCTTGCGCTATTGCCAGAACATGAAAACCTCATCTCATTGTCAGAAACTGCTTAGTCCTGTACAGGGTCGCGGTGAGCTGGAGCCTATCCCGGCAGACATGGCGCAAGGCAGGGATATACCCACAATGGGACGCTAGTCCATCACCGGGCAATACGGGCAATTTAGTCTGCAAGCCAATTCACCTATGCAGCAGCATGTTTTTAGACTGTGGGAGGAAACCGGAGTGCCCGGCGAAAACCCATGCGGACACGGGGAGAACACGCTAACTCCACACAGAAAGGCACCCGTGCCGAGATTCGAACCCGGGACCTTCTTGCTGTGAGGCGACAGCGCTACCCACTGGGCCACGGTGCCGCCCGAACAGGGAACCCGTTTCTTTTTTTTTTCATCATCTCATCAAACACTTGCTAAGCAATCTGCCTCAGTTGACTAACAGGCCGTGGTGTATAGTGGGAGAAGTACATGTACATTGTCGGGAGGAGCAGGCAGCGTCTCACAGATGTTTGCGGAGTTCTGTCATCGGAGCCGGTGTCGCTTTGCTTTGAGAATCGCCACCTGGTTCATCGGGAGGCAAAGAGATGGAATCGTAAGGCACCGGCAAGCGCTGTAGTTGACACCTGCAGCAATATTATCGATCTCTCAATAATAATAATAATCATAATTGCATTTACGGAGCGTTTTTCACCCGAGGGTCACAAAGCGCTGCACAGAGCTGCGGAGAGAACGGCCGCGTCAACAACAACGGCATTAGAACGGAAAATCAGCAGCAATATCAATAACCACCGTGACGTGTGTGCGAAGGAATGACACTCACGGATATGAGTATTCAGCCGTAGCTGCACACTGCACAGGAAGTAAACAAACAAATCGGCAATAATTAAAAGCCGCAGCGCTATCTTCGGCCGCTAGGAACAATAGAGGGGTAAAGTGAAGAAAAAAACTCCAAAAAACCCCGTTATTGTTCATTGGCTGTTCTCTCCGCGGCTCTGTGCAATGACTTGTGGCCTTTGGGTGATGAGCACTCTGAAAATGCAATTATTATACGATAAATGTTACATTAAACCATTTCCCAATATATGTATTATAAACACTGATAAATTTGCATTTATAAATTATTGTTGAAAGTCTGTTCGTATTTTACATGTTGTTCTGCAACGCTGTATAAAAAAAAAAACCTAAAAGAGTTATTGTTGCAGATGTTTCCGTTCTAGTGCTGTTGTTGACGCGCCGTTCTCTCCGCAGCTCTGTGCAGCCCTTTGTGATCCTCGGGTGAAAAGCGCTCTCTAAATGCAATGACTATTATTATTAAGTGTGGGTGCTCTCGTTTCTAGCAGGACATCTGGCCACGGTGGAAGCAGGGGCCTACGTTCGCGTGGTCCTCGGGCGAGTGACGACTGCATTAGCCGACGTGAGATGGACGTACCTAGAGCAGAGGATGTTCTACGTGTTGAACAGTCTTCCATCTCCTCCAGCGAGTGCGGACCGAAGCGTGCTTCCGGCTGTTGTAGCATGACGGTCATCATCATGCACGTCGATCATCCTGGGTAATCATGGACGGAAGTACAGCAAATAGATCACCATATGTGTGTGTGATTGATTTCCCCCATGTCGCATACAGGACTCGCTTAGAAGTGAAGAATATTTGAAGACAAT
>JAZEWT010000006.1:20672279-20690576 GCA_036362905.1 Mordacia mordax | reverse complement strand
GCCTTTCTGTGTGGAGTTTGCATGCTCTCCCCGTGTCCGCGTGGGTTTTCGCCGGGCACTCCGGTTTCCTCCCACGGTCTAAAAATATGATCCCTAGGTGAATTGGCCGGTTGACCAAATTGTACCTGTTGCCCGACGATGGACTGTCGTCTCATCATAGGTATAGCCTCGCCTTGCGCTCTGTAACTGCATTGCTCTCAGTGCCCTTAAAAGTTACTTGATTTCCCCTCCCCGCTGAACAATTGTCAAAATGAGCTACGTAGCTCAACGGTTCGTTCCAGCTGTGATACCCTGGCGGGGAGCCCTCTCAAAAGAGTCGAACTCGTCCCGTTACCAGTGTCTCGGGTTCCGGTGCGTGCAGGCGACCACGTGGCGGCCTTCTTGCGACCAGCAGCGGCGGCGTGCGCGCCACATTCGCCCAGCGAGCAGACCGGAGGCTTATGAGTTTCCCGATGCTTTATTCATCTAACATAATAACACAACAACGAGCCGGGGTAACACAACAACGAGCCGGGGTAACACCACACACTGCATTCCTGCCCTCCCGCGCTTTGCGCTCTAACCGCAGCATCCTGTGCTACGTGCTGACGCGGATTCCCAACCATCTCCCCGTGGAACTCTCTCTTGCGCTTGCGCACGCAGCCTTGAATATCTCCAGATGTCACCTCGTCACATCACACCACGTCGTCACTCAATCCGAACGTCCACGTGCCTCTATCGTTCCCACCGCATCTCCAGCCCACGTGATGTTTACCAACCACCCAATCGACCTCACTGACCACTTTTGTCACGTCGGGCGACTCCGAACATTGCCCACTCGCTCTGGCACGGCCGCTGCGACGCCCTCGCCCTGCACGGCGCGAGGCTTGACACCACAGAGCTTAAATGAAAAGTGACCGACGGACAGATGATTGCCCGTAGAGCGGGCACTCCGCAACGTAAGGGCCTCTTGCTGAATTGCGCCGCTCATACGATCGTCCGTTTTACGACTACTGTTCAGCGTATTCGAAGCAGCCTTAATCATTTTATTCTTGTTACTTTCCTTTTATTATGTTTCCTTTTAAAGCTTGGTACTGAGTGGCAGGCGGCGACTGTTGCTGCTGCAGCAGCGGCAACTGTTACTGCTGCTGTCACCCCCTGCCACTCATTACCCGCATCTAATCACGCAGCAAAGTTCCACTCACACATCCCTCATCTACTTAACCCTCATCATCTAAATCAGTGATGTAACGTCGTGTGTTGAGGCCTAGACTCAATGATCGTGTAGCGGTTTGCATCGGTCTCTAATTTTTATTTAAACGAAAGTGTGTTTTTTTAATCGTTTTCAATATCATTCTGTGTGCGTCTGAAACAATTTTAATCACTTATCATTGTTTTACTGTTCTCTAAATTTTAGTGTCTAACACTGAGACTCCTATCTGTAACACTGAGACTCCCATCTCTCACACTGACTCCCATCTCTAACACTGACTCCCATCTCTAACACTGAGACTCCGATCTCTAACACTGAGACTCCCATCTCTAACACTGACTCCCATCTCTAACACTGTGACTCCTATCTCTAACACTGAGACTCCCATCTCTAACACTGAGACTCCAATCTTTAACATATAGCCTATTTTATATACAGTCTTTAAATACAGCCTATAGTGTATTATTAAAGTCAATATTCTGGTCACGTGTTCACGAGGTCTGTTCAAGTAATCGCATAATATTATATGTAAAGTATTTAAATAAAGTCTGTGGTAAATTATTCAGTCAATATTCTAATTACATACAGTCTTTTATTACAGTCGGTACTGTCCTTACATGCAGAATTGATTGTGTATTACGTTTTAAAATACAGTCTTTAGTGTATTATTAAAGTAAATATTCTAATTACATATCACACCACACGTGCCTTACACACTATCGAGTCTATACACAGTCTATATATAGTCTTTTGAGTATAGTCTCTCATCTCATTGTCAGACACCGCTTAGTCCTGTACAGGGTCGCGGTGAGCCGGAGCCTATCCCAGCAGACACAGGGCGCAAGGCAGGGATATACTCACGATGGGACACCAGTCCATCACCGGGCACTGCGGGCAATTTAGTCTGCGAGCCATTTAACCTATGCAGCGAACACGAGGAGAACATGCAAATTCCACCCAGAAAGGCACCCGAGCTGAGATTCGAACCCAGGTCCTTCTTGTTGAGAGGCGACAGCACTACCCACTGGGCCACGGTGCCGCCCTATATAATCTATCCTCTTCTCTAAATTTTAGTGTCAAACACTGTGACTCCCATCTCTAACACCGTAACTCCCATCTCTAACACTGAGACTCTTATCTCCTACCCTGGGACTCTCATCTTTAACACTGTGACTCCTGTCTCTATCTATTCATACAGTCTATAGTGTAGTGATGTGTCACGTCCTGGGTGTGGCCTTTCCTCGCGCCCATTGTCTCCGGAGTTGGGCTCCGACCCCTGTTCTATATGATCACCTACACATGCACAGCTCTAAAGAGATTGATTCCTTCATCAGTTCCCTGTACTGCCAGCCTTTTGTCGTGAGCTTATGATACTTCGACGCCCTCGTTACATCCATCGGGGTGCCGGCAACAAAAAGGCCATTGACCTGCCTATAATTGATTTCCATATCCCCATCCCCGTTTTAAGCCCTATATATTGACTACCGAGGAAATGACAAGTTAGACAGTTTGCAGCTCGACGCTGCTTGATTAAAATACCGCTGGTTAGTCCCCCTCTTCCAGCACAAACATTGCCTGCAACCGAAACCCACTTTGCCCTGCTCAATGTGTGCTCTCTGAACCCAGAAAAGCCCCACTCATTGCCGAGCTGATCTCAGAAAACAGTCTGGACCTACTCTGCCCAACAAAGACCTGGCATCATCAAGACAATGTTCTTACATTGAGTCAGGCTCTTCCGCGAGACTTTAGATTCCATCAGAAGGCTCGTTCAAATGGCCGTGGTGGCGGCCTCGCAGTTCTGCAGCGAGGTGTCTGCCGACATCTGACCGATTCCGTGGGCGACCTTCAGTTCATTCGAGCAAATGTCTCTGGATTGGAGGTCGGCTCAACCTATGACGTTGGTGCTGCTCTACTGTCCACCTGAAGCGTCCACTTCTTTTGTTCTCTGTCATTGTTGGCGTGCCGTTCTCTTCGCAGCCCTGTGCAGCGCTTTGTGACCCTCTGGTGAAAGGCGCCGTATAAATGCAATCATTATTATTACGATTAATGTTTTAAATATGCGGCCCGTTCGCAACCCCACTGCTGGACGGAGGAGTCTTGACACTGCCTCTGTACCGCGACGTGACTTGACCATACTTCACCACGCTGGTCAGTGGCGGCTGGACGAAGCGTCCGGTTCAGGCAACATTCGCCACTCAATGTAGCTGCTCGCCACCGCATCCAGCACTACACCTGTGCCACGTGGGTTCACAGAGGCTACTGCGGAGAGGCGCTCTCGCTCTGTTTGCGTAGTCATTCGGTTTGTATCTAAGCTACGTAACTCTTTGAACAGATGTTTCTTATTGTTGTTGCGGGGAGGGGTAATAATAATTGCATCGTATAACACTTTTACCCGAGGGTCGCAAAGCGCTGCACAGAGCAGTGGAGAGAACGGCGCGTGAAAAACAACATTAGAAGGGAAAATCAGCAACATTATTTTTTCGTTTTTTTTATACACATCGTTGCAGAACAACATGTAAAATATGATCAGACTTTCAACTATAATTTTAATATGCAATATTATCAGTGTTAATAATACATATAAGTAAGCGAGTTACAACATCTGAGGATAACCTGGGACGGGGTGGGGGGGGGCTATTTAGTCAGGGAAATTAATCGAGACAGCATGTCTTTGGACAGCGGGAGGAGATTTGAGCACTCGGCGAAAACCCACGCGGATAAAGGGAAAACATGCATATTCCCGAACCGGGAATCCAACCCAGGGACTTCTTGCTGTAAGGCGGCACTCGTCACGCCGCCACCGTGTACCCAGGTGTGTTGGCATCGCTCCACCTTTAATCGCCAAACCAAACCATTGCCTCCCCGCCTCCAACTCTGCTTTTGCCACCGCTGACGTTTCTCTGGCACTTAAACCCCACAACAGATCCGGCTGAAACGATGTCCCAAGTGCGGACTTGGCAGCGGAGTACGCGTAGCAGTCGATGCCGTTTATCTCTCTGCAGAGTGCAGCTCTGTGCAGCGCTTTGTGACCCTCGGATGAAAAGCGCTCTATAAATGAAATTATGATTATTATTATTATCTTCCGAGTGCAGTGGTGGTGGTGGTGGCTGCTCGACGGATGTCAACAACGCGAGACCACCCCTTTGCGTCTTGTATGGCGACAGCTGTAGCGTGGCAGTCAAAGCGCCTCACAGACAGAACGTCCTGCCAGAGTAGGCTCGATTCACGCTTCGGGCACCTGTATGTGTGGAGTTTGAGTGTCCTTCCCCTTTTCTGAGTTAGTTTCCTTCGGGTTCCCCAGGTTTTTTTTCCCCCTGCAGCTAAATTAAACACTAATTAACTAATTGGCCGGTAACATCATAATGTATAAGAAAGCATGTGTATTGGAGGTTTGCGCTGACTGACCGCGTGGATTGACTCCGACCACAGATTATCTTGCGCTCTGAGTCGTTCTCTCTTCAAATGAATACCTTTGAAATGTAATGAATGTGTACGAGTTTTAAACTGCATCTATTATTATTATTGCATTACCCCGGCGACAACTATAACGGTGGCTATGAACCGCACGCACGCTAGTTACTTGTGTATGCATCAGAAAATGACTCGTAATAAAACACTTATAGTAATGTACTGACAAAATGAAATGTAGAACAATAGCACGGTTTCATTTAAAATAATAACATAAAATGATAGTCCTCCAATGTCAGAATACACTCGATAGTGCCACACTACTCTGAGTTCTTTTGAAATGTAAATTAACACAGACATAATGACATGTTTGTACCTGGAAAATACGAAAATGATCAAATACATTGAGTATGGTGGGTTTTTACAAATATGTCTTAATGTGAAACCAGGGGCTAACCACTGCACATTTTGCATTTCATTAAATATATTATTCTGAAACAACGGTGTCCTAAGAACTTCGAAAATATATCGTTCGTTATCAATACGCGCATCATCTTGTGGCAAGTCGCGATGGTCTAGAGCCTATTCTGCTAAACACGAGGTGCAAGGCAGGGCAATACCCATGATGGGCGACCAGCCTATCGCAGAGTACTGGGGGTGATTTACTTGGCAGGCAAATCAATCCGAACAGCAGCAGTACCCGCAGAACGGACGCGGACACGGCTCGACCATTTAAACAGAGAGACACGCACGCCGGGAATCGAACCGAGGAGTTCTTGCTGTGAGGCGGCAGCGCTACTCACTGCGCCACCGCGCCGCCCCAATAATGTCAACAATAATAGAGATGTTCTTTCCGTTTTAGTTTCCGTGTCTTTTTTGTACAATTTTTGTTCTGCGAAACACCTTGGTGCGCGTTTAAAGAATCAACACTTTTCACAACACTCTCTGGATTATTACTCATCATGCATCCCCCTGTACGCGTTCTGTATTTTTTTTTCTCTAAAGCAGGAGTTGGGGATGCGTCTTCGTGAGCTGGTAATACACAACCCAAAACAACCATTATCCTCGTTGTTGAGGATATAAATAATACAGCAAATACGCAGACAACAAATCGCCATACGTCTGCGCCCGCACGTAAAGAATATTATACAACCCATCAGCCACACTGCATTATAGCATCGCAGTGTCTCATCGGAAGATTCAGGCTAGACTGATGATGAGACACTGACGAAACCGGAGTTTGCTTGTCTTGAATCGATGTTGCTGGTTTTCTTAGACTTCCAAAAAGCCTGTAAGTTATGTAATATTTTATTATTATATTTTATTACACCAACTCGCCACCAACACCGTGTGGGTGTTCAGCAAATTCGAGCAGCGAGAGTAACAACTTATTTCTTTCACAAGAAGAAGGGGGGGTGTCTACTAACCGCACACAGGGGGGCAGAGAAGGGTGGGGGGGCGCGGGGGGCGGGGCAGGGATCGTTTGTGCGGAGGCGGAGGAAGTGAGGGATGGAGTGGAGGACGCAGTCTGCTCCGCCGGTGAGTTATTCAAATGTAGAGCTGTTGAGTGGGATTTTTTATAGATAGGTCCCAGATATCCACGAAGGTCTGTTCTCTCTGTAAAACATACACTTTTTGTTGAAACTCGTGTATATGCCCGTCAAACATAACGGGGTACGAGAATCGTGCTTGGTTGATTAACAATTCAAAAAGCAAGAATTGTTTTTTAACATAACGTATTTTTTTTTTAGTAAATATTAAAGATTTTATAAAAATGAAAGAAGCTAAATTTTTGAGGACGATCGACAAAGCCATGTTGGCGCTGGAGTCGCTCAAAAGTCTCTTCACACACACTGCGCTTATATTTTATATTCAATAACGTGGAGAGACATACGCAATTATTATTACATATGTGGAGGAGACATTGTCTGATGATTGCTTCGAAAAGCTGCTCTCTCGGGACAGCCGTGTCGATGGCTCTCTCTCCTCTCCTCGCCACGTTTCGCCTCACACGTTGGAGGCATCCTCAGTTGGAGGCATCCTCAGTTGGAGGCATCCTCAGTTGGAGGCATCCTCAGGCGTCTGAGGATGCCTCCAACGTGTGAAGCGAAGCGTCGCGAGGAGAGGAGAGAGAGCCATCGACGCGGCTGTCCCGAGAGAGCAGCTTTTCGAAGCAATCATCATGCATCGAGCCGTGAAAACCTACATCGAGACATCGCCTGCTCATTTATTTTGTTAAGAAAGTTATGTGTGTGTGTGTGAGAGACCACATTGTATTACTTTAAGTACACTTGACACATCGTAACTCATCTCTTCAGCGACGCGACCAATTATCAAGGCTCGGTCACGTATATAGGACGCGGTGTCTGGCAAGTGTTGGTGCCAGCCGGCCGTGTGACCGCCTCCCCCTCGTCTCTCTGCACTTTCCTCATGCCTCCGAATGTATGTCTATGGACAAGAATATGCGCAGTGCGTTATAAATTGAGATGCTATGATTAATCCAGCATCGATTATTTTGTTTTACCTTCTCATCACTGGCAGGGGGCAGTGCTCATCCTATCCGGTAATAGTCGGTGGTGAAAACTCCATGTTCTTATGGTGGGTCCCTATTGACTTCCATCAATATGCTAGTCCTTGTATCGACTGAAAAGATGACAGACTGACCCAACTCCTCCTGACTTGGATTTGAACTGAACCCCCTCTGCCTGAGAGGCAAGGGCTTGGTGTTTAGCACCACTGGCCGACATACGTAGCAAACTATGTGAATATAATAAGAGCTGTTCTTTCAGGGAAAAAAATCCATAGCCAGCTGGTCCTCCTCTCTCCTTCGCGACGTTTCACCTCCCTCGTTGGAGGTATCATTAAGCATCTGCTCAACACGGCCATTTCGAGAGAGCAGCTCTTAACAGCAATTCCCACGTGTCGAACCATGAAACTCACTGAATACATGTGGGGCAATTGGTATTTCACGGTAACAGCTGAAATTTGGCATTTTCTTCTAGATATACGAAATCATTGTGTGCATGTGAACTGTGACAATAATAATAATAATTGCATTTATACAGCGCTTTTCACCCGAGCGTCACAAAGCGCTTCACAGAGCTGTTGGAGAGAATGGCACGCCAACAACAACGGCACCAGAATGGAAAATCAACAGCAACAACATTTATTTTGGGTTTTTTTTTTAATATACACAGCGTTGCAGAACAACAAGCAAAACACGATCAGACCTTCAACTACAATCTTAAAATGTAAAATTATGAGTGAATATAATACATATATTGGGAATGGTTTAACTCAACATTTATCGTACAATAACAATAGCACTTCTAGAGCGCTCATCAGCAAAAGGCCACAAAGCGCTACACGGAGCCTCCGAGAGAACGGACACATCATCAACAGCGAGACAAGAACGGCAAAGCAGGAACAATGTTTTTTTGGAGTTCCTTTATACAAATCCGAGCTGTGGAGAGAACGGAACGCCAACAACACGAGGACAGCCCAACCGAAATATGAAAGACAGCAACAAACTAGAGAAGGACACAAAATAAGCGATTAAAAACATTGTTCTGCTACAAACATGGATGGAATAAATGTTCCCCAGCGGGCGCAGTTCGGAGGATTGACATCATCCCTGTACGACAACACTGAGCCACATCAATCAACCTAGAGAGCTGGGCATCCTGAACAGCAGGAGGAATGGATAAGGGTCACATTGTAGAGATGGGAGGCTCAGTGTTAGAGATAGGAGTCTCAGTGTTAGGGATAAGAGTCAGAGGCCTAGCCGGAGGACTTGAAAGCATTACGGAACAAGTGAGTCTTAAGACGAGATTTTAAGATGCCCAAGGTCTCAGCTGATCGAATCTCCAAAGGAAGGGCATTCCAGAGTCTGGGAGCAGCGTGCGGATGTATGTCGGAGCAGCGCCAGTGAGAGCCTTGTATATGAGAAGGAGGCTCTTGAATTCAATCTTGTAATTACAAGGTAACCAGTGGAGAGACATCAGTACTGGGGAAATGTGATCGTGGCTGGGTGTGCGAATGAGGACTCTAGCAGCCGCATTCTGCACACGTTGGAGACGACTGATCAGGTACGCAGGGGGTACCAGGGAGCAGAGTAATGCATTGCAGTAATCGATTCGTGAGGAGATGAAGATGTGTATTAGCTTCTCAGCATCAGCAAGTGACAGGATGCCGTCTAGCTGACAATGATGAGTCTGAAAAGCTTCCCAACGAAATCAATAACAATGCCAAGTAAATGCTGTAATAACCCGATGCATGTGTGCTCCCGGTGACTTCAGCGTGCTTCTATGGTTCGAGAATCGCCTGCTAGGGATGTAATTACCCAGTCTCAGTGTGGCGGTGTGACCCGTGAGCCGCTGCCTTGCAGAGCTAAACAAAAAGGTTTATTTAACCGGCGTGGATTAACTCGCGCAACAACAGACAAAGGGCGGCACGGTGGCCCAGTGGGTAGCGCTGTCGCCTCACAGCAAGACTATCCCGGATTCGAATCTCGGCTCGGGTGCCTTTCTGTGTGGCGTTTGCGAGTTCTCCCCGTGTCCTCGTGGGTTTTTGCCGGGCACTCCGGTTTCCTCCCACAGTCCAAAAAAACATGCTGCTGTATAGGTTAATTGGCTTACAGACTAAATTGCCCGCAGTGCCCGGTGATGGACTGGCGTCCCATCGTGGGTATATCCCTGCCTTGCGCCCTGTGTCTGCCGGGATAGGCTCCGGCTCGCCGCGACCCTGTACAGGACTAAGCGGTTTCTGACAATGAGATGAGAAAAATATAAAAAGCGCGTTGCTTCCAGCTGAGCGTGTATGAGCAAAATCAGACCGTTTCATCGAGGTCAGCGCTGCTTTCCACATCAGGCCGCCGATTTTTCGATCAGCCCGGGTTTTTTTTTATAGTTCTAGAATATTTTTTTTTATCATTTTAATGTCTCCGCCTGCTGCATAATCAGTGGCAGAATAAAAAAAACTGCGGTTTGTTTTGATTATTCTACCGACTGTTGTGATTCACTTGTCATCGTGGGTCTTTATGATACCTCAGGGTCCCTGGGCCGTATTCTATTTTCACTTCAATTGATCCCACAAGCTTCAAGGATTTTTGCTGCGAAAAAACATACTATCGGTGTAGAGTTTTTTTTTTTACGTCCAGGGAGCCGAGGTGAACAAGGGATTTCTCATAACAAATAATATTGCTACATTTCACAGCACTTTGAGCAAATGTTTCCTTGTGATATTTGAACAAGTGATGAACAGAATAGCAATGCATTAGCAAGTATTCCATTTTTCGGCCATTCGAGAGGCTTTTGCTGAGCGAATTCCATGTTTGTAAATGTGTAATCATCTCTTGCTGTGAATAGTTACCCACGTCTAATGTTTTTTATTACCAAAACATTCTAATGGGGTAAGTTGAAAGGTTTTTGCAGGTACTTCATATGGATACCTGTAACATGCAAAATATGTTTTGTTGCAATTTATAGCTTATTTTCAGCTCAAGAATCTGTGGTAGTTGATGGGGGAGCTGACCTTCGTGGTGCAATTTTAGCATTTGAGGACAAATTTTCACAAAATTATGGTTAACCCACTAAATACGGTTACGCATGGCACGCACACTGCCACTCTGCTCACAGCAAGTGTGCCAATAAAGCGACCATTTCCAGAGATCGGCACTTTACCCCACCAGCTGATACTGGTAGTGGAGCATTTTAAAAATGACGAGGAGGCCTTGAATTCAAGTCTTGGTCATGGAGGTGAACCTAGAAAATCCTTCACGCGGGTCAGTAAAGATATTACCACCTGTTAGGAAGTCGACAGTGGCTTTGCTATAAATATGCTAGCCCTGCTTGATAGCAAAGTTGAGCGAGAAAGTCGACTCGTTTGTATTTAAGCTGGAAAGAACCCTTGAGCCAAAAGTAGATCTTCCTAATAGTTGTCCAGTAAAGAGGAATAAGCAAGTTACAACATCTTAGGGTACCGTAGGCAATTTAGTCAGACTATTTAACTTATGCAGCATATAGTAGGACTCTGGGAGGAAATTGGAATGCCTGGTGAAAATCCATGTGGACACGGGGAGAACATGCGACATATATATTACAAGCCCGTGCATAACACTTCATGATGAGGGTAAGCGGACATTGTTGGCCCTTTGTCAAAACAACTCGCATTAATCGAAACATAGGACTGAATCTGATTAACCTATCCTGTAAACACCTGTGTAATATGCTGCCCCCAACAACCCCCCCCCCCCACATTGTGTCCCGGCACTCTTGAACACGTGAGTGATGACCTCACAATATCCCCATATAAACGGACCCAGAACCGGACCAGTTTTCCGAGCTGCTCCCCCAGATTTGGCGCGGGTATCTGATAATGCTGCTTGCAAGTATCAGCGAAACGTATCTCATTGTAAAATACTGTGGGTTCGCTCTCCCATACACCGGTGTGCTGAGATCGTGAAGGAATTGGCACGTACTGTTCACGTGACAAACCTTACTGATTGGCCGTGTCGGGTGGTGGAGGGTTAAACGAGACTATTTTTTTACGTGACCTGACCCAAAAAATAGATTTCATCGAGAACATGCTTACTCCACACAAAAAGGCACCCCAGTAGGAAATTCGAGCCTGGGGCCATCTCGCTGTGAGGCGGCTGCACTCATCACTGCGCCACCGGGCCCTGTTGGCCTGGGGCCGGTGGCCCAAGGCAGAGTGCCAGGTGAAGCTTCTTTATTCAGTAGCCAGAACAAGAAACAAACACAGGCCACCGGCACGGGGACCTCTGTTTGTGTGAAGTCCAGGAGAAATCATTCCATTTGCCCTCCACACTGGTAGGCCCTGTCTGCCACCACTCAGTGCTGACAACAGAGAAGAGAAAAGCCCCAAGTTCCGATGTGACCTCTTCTTTGAGACTATGGACATTATGAACTTTCACCCGCACCATCGATTCTGTTCATACAGGGTGGGCCCTGCGTTGAGGATTGCTTTTAGCGCCCTTTATGCTCTTACGGATGAGGCACTGGAAGGCTCTTGGATCGCCCACTGTGGAGCAGATGTGTCCACGTTCCACCGACTCGAGCCATATCGCGGGGCTCGCTGGGAAGAGTTGGCCTCGCAGGCGGCACGATGGCCCAGTGGGTAGCACTGTCGCCTCACAGCAAGAAGGACCCGGGTTCGAATCTCGGCTCGGGTGCCTTTCTGTGTGGAGTTTGCATGTTTTTTTCCCCGTGTCCGCGTAGGTTTCGCCGGGCACTCCGGTTGCCTCCCATAGTCCAAAAACATGCTGCTGCATAGGTTAATTGGCTTGCAGACTAAATTGCCCGCAGTGCCCGGTGATGGACTGGCGTCCCATTGTGGGTATATCCCTGCCTTGCGCCCTGTGTCTGCCGGGATAAGCTCCGGCCCGCCGCGACCCTGTACAGGACTAAGCGGTTTCTGACCATGAGATGAGATGAGTTGGCCTCGCGTTGTTGACTCCGTCATTGGCTCGATCCGTTCACCGCGCTAGGTGTTCACCGCCCGTCGCGCTCTCTCTTCCGTTCCTTTCACTCTTCCTATTCCTCTCTCGCTCTCGTGTCTTGTTCTTGAATTTTTGTTGTCTGTCCTAGAGTAAAGCCCACGGTCCCCCCCCCCCCCCCTAGTTTCATGTTTGCGTTTGTTGGTTCAAAGTTTTTTTTTTAATCGCAGGAATCCAACATCCAGAGCTTGCAAGCTCACTGGGTTATTCCTTCTGTAGTAATAAACACACGTCTATATCTATCACGGTCACCTTGGTATCCTTATTACCCTGGTTATGTGTGTGTTTCCCCTGTATATTTTGTTACTTAAAGACATGTAGTGGCATGGTAGCGTAGTGAGAAGCGCTGCTGCCTCACAGCAAGCAGGCCTTGGTTTTGGTTATCTATTTGGGCGCCTGTCTGTGCAGCTTTTTCAAGCTCTCCGCGTGGGTTTTCCCTGAGAACTCCCATTTCGTCCCGCAGTACCCGCTTCATCCCGTACAGGGTCGTAGTGTGTCAGAGCCTATCCGGGCAGACACGGAGCGCAAGGCAAAGCTATACCCCAGATGAGACGCCAGTCCGTTGTCGGGCACCAGGTACAATGTAGTCAACCGGCCAATTAAACCGAGCGAGTGGCATGTGTTTAGACTGTGGAAGGAAACCGGAGTATCCAGTGACAATCCACGTGAATACAGGGATAGAACATGCACACTCCACGTGGAAAGGCACTGGAGTAAAAATAATAATTATTGCACAAGCAGCCTGCTATTTGCTTAGCCAGTGTGCCACAGAAACATGTGCTGCCTGTTTGGACAGCATTGCGCGCAGTTATGGTAATGTGCCAAACTCCTGTCTTGGCTGCCGCGGTGCCAACTAGCACTACGCTCTGGAAGTCTGCATCGAAATTACGTAGGACATTCAACCGCATTGTACTTTTGGCCACCAGCTTTCAGTGTAATTGGTGCAATCCCAGAAAGAAAAAAAACATTGCAAAGCATCCCAAAATGCAGTTGGAAATGTGTCGGATAAATAGCCCGAAGCCCACTGGAATTTTGAAAACACAGAAGGGTCCGTTAACGCTATGGGTACTTTTGTGCCTTTCAGGGAGAAGAGTGTGGGTGGTAAGATCCGCATGCAGTGTTCGTGTGCTCTCCACGCTGCTGGCCTTGTTTAATATCGCATTATCTACTCCGAACAGCATTATCAGCCACAGTATTAACACTCTGGCGTTCAAGTTGCTTTAAAATTACACTGGGGTGGGGGTCCGTGTCAGTAAAGGCACGTGGCATAAACGATAATTGTTTGGAAACTGGAAATGATGACCAGAGTAACGGACCACCCTTTATGATCTCCCCACTGCCGGATGAAGGCCTCTCAAGTAAATGCCTCTAACTGCCATGTCAGTTATCAGTGATAGGGAGGACCTTGACCATACTTTACCATGCTGATCTGCAGGTTGGTGAATTGGGTTTGGCTGGGGGGGGGATTCAGATATAACGCGCTACTGACGTTAGCCGTGACCAGGTTCACAGCACAGTGCACTAACCGCCGGGCTACACGTCCCTCTCCTCTCACCACCAGCAGATGGAACGTATCAGTAAACCGTATAAATTAAGTCGCTATTAAAGCCTCGCTGAATGTCAAGACTTTTGCTCAAGCGTGCTCCACACGGTGGGTTTGTGGGGTCGAGATATTTAACTGTGATGGGGCCAATAGTCAGACTCCTGCATTGGACAGTGGCTATCTAACGCACCGACTATCATGGGAAGGTGGAACTTCCAGCAGTGGCTGCGGACCATCAAATTCGAAGCGCCTACTTATGTGAACAAGGAGCGACTTTGACAAGTTAATTAAAAAAACTACAAGTGCTCGTTTAATTATTGTTTTCATAACTAACATCGATCAATCCCTATAAAACAATCTACACTATGGTTTTATGTGCTCTTATCTAGTTAACTAAAGACATCTGAATTGTACAATACTTCTGTGAAGTGATTGATATGGAAACTGTAGAACATCAACGCCAATTACAATCAAATGGGTTTTAAATGGATAGATGAACGTTCACCTATTGTCCTTCCATTTGTTGTGTATAATAACTATAACCGGCTCATTGGACGATTTGAAATCATTAATTCTGAGTTATGACCGCGGTCAACATAAATTCCTCTCTACGCAAAGTCAACAGTGGTTAATCTCCTTTGAAAGCCATAACAATGTAGTATTCACCCCAGTGACGGAAGCTTGGAATTGAGCGGTAACGCAACGGAAAGCTGCTCTCAGAGTGAACGTATTCCACGTTCCCTCTGGTATAATACGTTCCCTCGCGCCCTCAAATTGGATCGTTATTTTACATTGCGTGAAAGGCGTTGTCATAAACTCAACATTTTTTTATGGAGGACCCCTACACCCCCATTATAAAGGGGACACGGACCCGAGTGCATTCCCACTGTGATGGTTTTTTTTCAATGCCACCCCTAATGGACGCTGATGGGCATTATCGCTCTGACAACGCGTGCCGTTGCTCTGACCAGTCAGGTTGGATGTAAGACGCTAGCAGCAACTGTTAAGCTATGTCGCTCATTTTTAACAATTGTCCAGCGGGGAGTGGTAAGCGAGTTACAGCATCTCAGGGCACCAGGAGCGCTTGAGTCCGAACAATTAACCTAGGCAGCATGTCTTTGGGCTGTGGGAGGAAACTTTGAGTACCCGGCGAAAACTCACGCGGACACAAGAACATGCAAGATCTTAACACCTGCATAATCGCCAGATACGGTAAAACCTATTGTAATCTTATATTTCTGTATGGAGTTTGCATGTTCTTGTGTCCCTGCATAATCGCCAGATACGGTAAAACCTATTGTAATCTTATTTTTGTATACTGGCAAAAAAGTACCCATAGCGTTAACAGCTCCATACAGAAAGGCACTCGAGCCGGGAATTCTTGCTGCGAGGCGGCAGCGCTGCTCACCGCGCCACCGTGCCCCCCGCGCCCACGTTCCGTTTGTCGCACACCTCCGTGCCACCGGCAGTGCCTGACCACATCTGGTCGAACGCCTGCCAGCCGAAGGCAACACGTCGAGCCATATTATCGCGCACGCAAAGTGCATTGGCAAAAACGTCGCATTATCGCGAGACGTGCCGACACGACACGCACAAAAAGAACATTCACACTTCCGAGCACGCATGCATTAGTGTCTGCACTAACAAGAATTAATATTTCACACTCGGGCCAAGAACAAAAAAATCGTAGTGTGAAAGCGAAAAAAATGAATAACATTTACACGTACAAAACTTGCAAAATTGAACCGTAAAATTGGTATTGTTTCAGCACGTGTGAGAAGCAGGTGGCACGGCTGGGTGCCTGGATGCACCAGCAGAGAGTGGCACGGTGGCACAGTGAGTAGCGCTGTCGCCTGCCAGCCAGAAGGAACCCCGGTTCGATTCCCGGTTCGGGTGTCTTTCTGTGTGAAGATTTCGTGTTCTCCCCATGTCCGCGTGTTTTTTTTTCTCCGGTCACTCCGGTGTCCTGCCACAGTCCAAAAACTTGCTGCATAGGTTTATTTGTCCCGAATAAAATTGCCCCCAGCGCCCTGTAAATGTTGTAACTTGCTTACCCCTCCAGAATGAGTAAAACCGACTCACTGACTAATTGAGCAGGTTCAGATTGTGTGATCCCTGCGCAGCGCTTTGGAATCCCCGGGTGAAAAGCGCCCTACATGTGCAATAATGATTATTATCTCCTCTCAGCCTCCGACGCAATAATAATTATATTTACAATGCATAACCCGCCGCTCATATTCCATTAATGTTGAAGCTATTCATTCAAAGAGAACGATTTAGAGGTGGGGAAAAGCGAAGGCAGCCACCTGGTTAGCCGGCGTCAACATTTACCAGACCTACATCGTATACATTAAAATATTATACGCCAAATAATTAACGAGTTTATTTTTTATCATGATTATCAGTCCCCGATTACTTACGTAGAGAGTCATGGGGGTCCGAAGGCTATATTGGCAGGTGCAGGGCTCAAAGCAAGTCTATACCCTGGATGGGACGCAAGTCAACTCTAGGGAACATTTCAAGGCAATTTAATCAGGCTAGTTAACCTTGGCAGTTTGTCTTTGGACCTTGGGAGATAAACAGAAGGCGCCGAGGTGGAAATTGGACCACCTCAGGCAGGAGATTCTTCCGTAAGGTGCAGAGCTTACCACCGCACCACCCTTCCGCTTATCACTGGGTGTCGCAGCCACTCGTCATTCACTTGAGACAGCGCCAGGTGCACTCTCGACACCCAGCAAATAGTCTCAGCCTAAGCAGAGTCGCAGCGACCCCCCCTTACAAACGTAAGCTTCGCTGACGAGAAATACCCACCCAATGCTTTATTATTTTCTTTCTTTATTACAATTTGCAACTCGCGGAAATTCCACACAGGTCATGGACGAGACGTGGATATGGAGGCGCGAGGAAACTGGAGAGGTGGAGAGAAGGCAGTCACGCAGCCAAATGGCGCCAACATTTGTCAGACAATGCTTCCTGTATATTATAATTTTATCTGCCAATTTATTAACTTGCTCACTTGTGGAAGGAAACTGAAGAACCCCGAGGAAATCCACGTAGAACAGGGAGAGGACACACACAAAACGTAGAGAATGGAAGCGAACCACCTTGAGCAGGGCTTTATTTCTGTGAGGTGGAAATTTTACCCGTGCCATCCTGCATTCTTTGTGCGCAATTGAAAAAAAAAATCACCTCCGTGGAATTCTGAACCCGATGTCAGAATATCATGTAATTCGAACTCTATCTACGTGGTTGCTAGATCTACCATTCAGTTTGTGTCATAAGTGGTATAATATGATATTATTATATTATTCTATCACACCTCTAATGATATTGGGAGTTATCCCAGCCCTAACTGTAACCGTGCCTCCGTCCTGACCTTCGTTGGAGGGAGGGGGTCATTTTAAATGGAGGGGATGGGGGGTGGGGGATTTCACTGAAATTGAATTTGTAAGCTACAGTTTAAATAATCTACAATGTTCTCAACGTGGAGTGGGGTCCAAATGTCTTGCTTCAAAACATTATAATAAACCTGCAGTTTACAGGCATGCCGTTATCCAATATGCATTCGTATAACAATGGACAAAGATTGAGCTCTCCTGTATAGCTTTATCAAACTAGGGTCAAGTGCCGTTAGCGAGCAACTATTGAGGTCGACACGGCAGACAGGGAGGTGGGTGACCACCACCAGGGAGACAAAGGCTGTCCGCCTTTGTCTGCCCGGTGGCAATGTTTACACATTGCATTAGGTACTTATATGAGACTGAGTCGACCTAGGGGGAGCCCAGAATCGGTTCACAAAGTCGTGACTTGTGTTAGCCGCGAGAGGAAATCGAACTCGGATCACCGGGTTCATAGCCCAGCACGCTAACCGCTGAGCCACCGCTGCCCATAATACAACAAAGCAATAACAATCGGCACGGTGGCCCAGTGGGCGGCGCTCACAGCAAGAAGGTCCCGAATTCGAATCTCGGCTCGGGTGCCTGTGTGGAGTTTGCGAGTTCTCTCCCCGTGTCCGCGTGGGTTTTCGCCGGGCACTCCGGTTTCCTCCCACAGTCCAAAAAACACGCTGCTGCATAGGTTAATTGGCTTGCAGACGAAATTGCCCGCAGTGTCCGGTGAGGGACTGGCGTCCCATCGTGGGCATATCCCTGCTTTACGCCCTGTGTCTGCCGGAATAGGCTCCGGCTCACCGCGACCCTGTACAGGATTAAGCGCTTTCTGACAATGAGATGAGATGAATAACAACAGGCAACGCGCCTTCATGCCCAAACGGGCATTGGGCAGCACCCAGCTCCATTAGCGCGCCTGAACCAGTGATGGAAATTCCATATTCCCATGGTGGGTGGTTTGGTGGGGGGGGTGGTGATACACTCTAAAGAGGACGCGCGAATTCCCACTGGGTGAAACTAAATAAAGAAATGCACTCGTCCCGTGGTGATGAAACTACTGTTTGGAGTCGGCATTTTCCGCAGCGCGCAGCGTTCAGCCCATTGCGGATGAGCCTCGTGTGCAGCTGCACCAGCTGCACACGAGGCTCAGTTACTCTGTATTTAAACTGGAAGGAGCCGTTTAGCTACATAGCTCTTTTTACCAGTTGTCCAGCGGGGAAGGCTTAGCAAGTTACAATATTTCAGGGCG
>JAZEWT010000006.1:20661644-20672249 GCA_036362905.1 Mordacia mordax | reverse complement strand
ATAGAGTCGGGGCAATTGACCTAGACAGTAGCATTTTAATTTGGACTGTGGGAGGAAACCGGGGTATCCGGCGAAAACACACACGGACGCGCGGAGAAAATGCACGCACCGCACAGAGAGATTGGGCACTCGAGCTGGGACTCGAACCCGGCAGCTTCCTACTGAGAGGCGGCAGCGCTGCACAGCGCGCAGCCACGTCTCGTTACGCGCGCCGTGCGCACGGGGACCGCCAGGTACAGTGGCTCCCTCAACGGGGGACAACCGGCGCAGGTAAAAATACAGGTGGTCCGGCCACGCAAAGATCCCCCATATAGCCTCAATGGGCTATTGGGTCAAGCGAGGTACACATAGCGGTGGGTTGCCAGCACCACACCCGGCCGTTTTGTCTCCTTAATGGCGATGTATACGCACGGCACAAGGTTCTTAATTGAGGCTGAGTTGACCTAGGGGAGGGTCAGGACCGATTCTGATTAATCGTCACTGGTGTTGACCGTAAGCAGGAATCGTACTCGGGCCGCCGGATTCGGAGCGCACGAACCGATACACCAGTGGTTGTCAATCTCTTTTCATCGCGACCCAGTTGAATATAAATATTCATGCCCGCGACGGAGCAAAGCCTTGACTGGAGCTCTCATTGCAGTAAATCATAATAGATGTGAACTGGCAAGGCGACCTGGGCTTGACGTTCAGTGACCCAGTTCTTTGAAGCCACTGTTCTATGCCACCGTCTCGGCAGCATCCACACCGCTATTTACNCCACCATGTACACCCACCCACACCACCATTTACAGCCACCCACTCACTATTTACACCCACCCACACCACCATTTACACCCACCCACACCACCATTTACACCACACACACCACCATGTACACCCACCCACAATACCCTTTAGATCCACCCACACCACCATTCACACCACCCACACCACCCTTTACACTCACCCACACCACCTTTAACACTCACCCACACCACCTTTAACACTCACCCACACCACCCTTCTTCTCCACAGAGGTCAATCTTGACACCGCTGGTACCAGTCTTCAGCAAGTCCACGATTCCGGTTTGGCCTCCACTGTCAAACCGGAACCGGCCATAAGCACACTACCTAGGTATGTAAACTTCTCCGCTGTCTCACTCACGGAGAGCTGAGGAGGTGGAGCATTCGGTGGCACTAAATACCCAGACAAGTGCTCAATTTTGGTGGGACCGATGGTAATACCCCACCTCTTTGTGGCATTCTCCAGGTTCAACATCAGAGCCCCCAACTTCTTCTCAGAATGAGCAGCAATCACCAAATCATTGGCATAGATAACATGGTTGGCCAATAGGGGGCCATCCCTTGACTGCACCCAGGCATCGATCAGCAGCCTCCCATTGTACCTTTACCAGATGTAAGTTCCACTGGAACATCAATGGAAAGCCTCTCAAACTACGTAGTCAAAAAAGATGTTGAATAATGCAGGAGCCAAAGGGCATCGATCCCTTCCACACCCCAAGGTGAACAGGTAATGGCTCCGACTCCCGACCACGTAGCTTTACCCAAGCTTGCCCACCCTCATGAAAGTCCTTAATGATGGTGAGTAGCGTGTAAGGGACCCCGAAAGCACGAAGAACAATACACAGCCCTGATCTACTGATTATATCGTGGAGGCCTTGACCAGGTCAATAAAGCAGAGATGTAGTTTCTGTTAGAATTCATTACATCTCTGCTGTTGCAACTGGACAGAGACTATGGTGTCTGTGCCAGACTGCCCCGGCCTGAAACCACATTGGGTTTCCGCAAGCCTCTCCTCAGCATGCCTGGGAAGGCAATGTTGAACGATCCTTGCCAGGACCTTTCTGGGCACACTGAGGAGTGAAATACCCCTGTAGTTATTACAATTTGTGCGGTCTCCCTTCTTAAAGAGGGGGATCACAAGGACATCCTTCCATTCTTGCGGGACCATTCTTGTGCTCCAGACAGTTTTAGTGATGTCATACAGGGCAGTCTGCAGACAAGCACCACCTTCCCTAAGCATGGAAGATCATCTCTGCCCACTGCTTTATTTCTGGTCTCAGGCTCTGGATCGCCGGTGGGAACGTATTAGAGGTCATGAACAAACGTCTCTTGAGAGACCTGAGAAAGACGATCCCGGGCTGTGATCTTAATCCAGACTTAAGGGCAGCATCTTTCAACCGCACCCGCCGCACAAACCACGGCAGCAGCAGTTGCGGGGACTTGATTCGCAAATGTAAAATGTATATCTTTCCAGTAGCAGCCTGCGACTGTGGTCACCCAACACAGACCATGGAACACACAATGACTGAATGGGTGAATGGTTGAATTAGTGGGTGATTGGTTTAGTTAGTGGGTGAGTGGTTAAGTTAGTGGGTGAGTGGTTGCTCAATGGTTAGCACGCTGGGCTACAAACCCGGCGACCCGAGTTCAAATCCCGCTCACGGCCAACACCGGTGATGATTTTCATAACCGGTCCCGGGCCTCCCCTAGGTCGACTCAGCCTCAAATGAGCACCTAGCGTGGTGTGTAAACATTGCCACTTGAGAGACAAAGGCGGCGAGGCGTGGTGCTGCTCACCCACATCTTCGTGTGCCGTGCCGACCTTCACAAGTGCTACTCGCTTTCGACCCTTGACCCTACAGTCTGTTAAGACTATACGGGAGATCTTTGTCAATCTTGGGCACCACACGCTGCAGGGACACTCGCTAGAGCCTGGCCGCCCAGCCAACTCAGCGCTGGCTCCCCGAGGCACCCCCCCACCCCTACCCCTACTCACCCCATCGCGCAGCGGGGCTTCCCTACGCTGGGTCCCCAGCCCAGCGACGCAGCCACCAACCTCGCCCTGCCGCTGCTCTACTCGTGTTGGCGGGGAGGCGAGCGGGGGCGACGTGGGCGTGAGAGGAGTTCAGAGTCGGGCGCAGAGACGACGTCACCTCCACTCGGAATTCCCACACCCACAGCTGTGCGGTGCCGCCAGGGTCCCGACTGTAACCTTGACCCCGTCCGCCGGAGCGCGGCTACGTGCGCGGCGACCGCGGGTCGCCGCTCCGCATGTTTGTGCGGAGAGTCACAGGGTCACGCGTCCGGAAAAAAACAGGGACCGATGGTTTAATCGCGGATCGATGAGTCGAACAGGCGTCACTCCGTCGTCATCAGCACGGTGGCGCGGGTGAGCAGCGCTGCCGCCGCCTCACAGCAGGAACAGCAAGGTTCGATTCCTGGCTGGATTTCCGCCGAGTACTCAGGCTTACCGAACAAAAACACGCTGCCTCGGTTAATTGTCCCGACTAATGCCCGTGGTGCCATGAGATGTAACCTGCTCACCCGTTCCTGCTGGACAACTGGTAAAAAGAGCTACATAACTCAACGGTTATTTACAGCTGAAGTAAAAAAAAACTGACATTAGCGATTGTTAATTCAGGCCCGAATGAAGGCCACCCTCCCCATGGGGCTGAGAGGCATGGGGATGCCGTCATCAACTAATGGGCTCTCGGCTGTGGTTTGAGAATTACTTTCAAGAGTTACTTTGTCTGGATAAGCATGTCGAGCACACCTCATCTCCATTTTGTAACATTTTGCCCCCTACGTAAGTAGGCGTCATCAGAGGCCTGAAGAAGAGAGAAGGAAAGATCAACTCATAGAGCATTTCTTATACATCATTAAAATCTACAGCAATACTCATGGGCGGCACGGTGGTGGCCCAGTGGTTAGCGCTGTCGCCTCACAGCGAGAAGGAGCCAGGTTGGAATCTCGGCTCGGGTGCCTTTCTGTGTGGAATTTGCATGTTCTCTCCCCGTGCCCGCGTGGGTTTTCGCTGGGCACTCAAGTTTCCTCCCACAGTCTTAAAAAAAACACGCCGCTGCATAGGTTAATTGGCTCGCAGACTAAATTGCCCTCAGTGCCCGGTGATGGACTGGCGTCCCATCGTGGGTATATCCCTGCCTTGCGCCCTGTATCTGCCGGGATAGGCTCCGAATTACCGCGACCCTGTACAGGATTAAGCGGTTCTGACAATGAGATGAGAAGTACTCATGTTATCAACCTGCAAAGAAAGGACGACCGAAGTGAACCATGGTCCAGGATTCCGACTACATTTTAACGTAGAGCTTTATAACAGTAATAGTAAATCCATAGAACCGATTTCTGTATAGATTTACCTTGACAATAGCAGAAATTCATGCTCCCTGTGATATGTTAAGCAGTACATTTCGTATAATTTAAATACCATTTCCTTTCGCAAAACAATAGGTGTACTTTCATGTGCAAGACTTTTTAGTTTCAATGTTGTTACGTTTCTGGAAAATCCGCAGTGTCATTGAGAGGTATAAATAAAACCTGTCGTAAAGCAATAGTTGCTGCAAGTGCGTAAACCATTCCACGAAAGTTTTACCCACGTTTTTTTCTGCAGTTGGTAAAAATCCCCTCGCTACCGTGAGTTCAAGGGCCCGTGTCTTAACGAGTAAACACATCGGGTGGAATCCTCATGGAGATACGCGTGGAATGAGAGCTCGCCTTAGAGTAGCTTGCGATGAGCGATCGATGTGGATAAACATATGCTTGCTTTTGACTTCCTTCGTCCAAAGACACTCTGCGGTCGTGCAATGGATTGGCGTCCAATCCTAGGTATAGCCCTACCATGCGCCCCTTGTCTGCCGGAATAGGCTCCAGCTCACCAATGCCCTGTACAGGATGAAGCGAAGACTGACAAAGCCATGAATGAAAAAGCAGTAACTCTTATGAACAACCTTTAAACCAGTGGCTCTGAGCATGTTGCGCACAGCACCGCCACTCAGATCTGTCGAGGTACGAGTGAGTTAATGTATTGCTCACACGACAGTGGACAGTATATCGGGCGTGCTCCCTCAATCGTCACTGATCTGTGCGCGTTCTCTGGTCCAGCTGTGGCCCTCTCTCACGCAGTGTTATTCTAAACAAACATCTCTCCACGTGTCCTTGAACACGTTTCCCTCTCATTTCACGTTATTAAAAGCCATGATTCTGACTCATACATCTCATTTTTCATATCGCATTCACAATAATAGTTGCACTTCGAGGGCGCTTTTCACCCGAGGGTCACAAAGCGCTGCACAGAGCCGTGGAGAGAACGGCATGTCAACGGAAACATATAAATGGCATATCAACAAAAAAAACCATTCGTAGATTTTTTGTTATTTACATAGATTTAGGATTCTTAATTCGCAGACAAAGTAGAGGATGTTTTTCTACACACAATGCGAAACGTATTGAAATGGGAAATGGTCCTCGGCAGGGCTCTAATTGAAACAAAACCACTCTGGAAACGTCTCGAGCTGTCCGTCCACGTTAGAACTACGTAGAGATACATAGAGAGACAGGGTCTAGGGGTTCTCCCCCCGAACATGTTGAACTCATCACAACGCATTTCCTGCATTTCTTTAAATTATGAGATGTCTCATCTCATCTCATTATCTGAAACCGCTTAATCCTATATAGGGTCACGGTGAGCCGGAGCCTATCCCGGAAACACAGGGCGTAAGGCAGGAATACACCCGACGACGGGACGCCAGTCCATCGCCCGGCATTGCGGGACAATTTGAGTCTGCGAGCCAATCAACCTATCCAGGAGCATGCTTTTGGACTGTGGGAGGAAACCGGAGTACCCGGCGAAAACCCACGCGGACACGGGGAGAGCATGCAAACTCCACACAGAAAGGCACCCGAGCCGAGAGATTCGAACCCGGGACCTTCTTGCTGTGAGGCGACAGTGCTAACCACTGGGCCACCGCGCCGCCCTTTGTGAATTATGAGATGTAAAATAACATTCACATTTCAGACCATGAAATCCCGGTACGTTCCCGCTGGGATTTTCACTCTGGGAACGATTTTCCCGTCCGCGTCCGCCCAATTCCACCCCTGGTCCACCACACGTAGATCATCCGGTGAGAATGAGTATCTCAGGACGGGTGTAAAAGAAAAAATTCCGCCTGTTTCGTAATAACAGCAGAGTCTTCCGCGAGCGTGCGCAAACACGCCACCAGGTTCACCAGAGATCTCCCTCTCACTGAGACCAGCGCTATATATAGGAGCGCAACGCAAATATGCGGCGGAATACTGTTTGCGCAAATAATTTAATAAGGCCACGCTACAATGAGATCTCAGAAATCAATGCGATACATCAAGGGGTGTAGGGTGGCATTAATGGAGCATTAGAAGGCTACTGCCACATTGCCCTCAACGTCAGGCAACCGCGTGCATGAGCAGCAACAGGAGCTATAAATACAGAGGCAAGCCCCGTTCCAGGAAAGCTATGGTAAATGCACGAAATGGGTCGCGGGTAAATAACACCGCAATCGATTATTTTCCTAAATCGTGTCTATTTTTGCATGCGCAAATGTGATTAAATGAACAGATTAATGGTGTTATCGATATCACAAATACCATTAGTTGAAGCCATTTGGTGACATCCAATGGCTCTCGCTGCACACGCTGTGTGTTCGTGTCAATCTTGGTCTTAATGTGTGAGAAAACATTTTAAAGTTCAAGGCCACGTGCTGTAAAACCAAATACTGCAGGATTGAAATGTCGAAAACACTCCAAATAAGCGTGTAATTTAATACTCCTTTTTTTCTTATTTACGTACTGTAATGTGCAAAATATATTCAGTGAAGGAATGAATAATTTAAAGCTCTTTACCATTTCACCGCTGGATGTAGGGCCTCACAATGCCCTGTCCGTCATGGGGTCCTTGGTTGGTGAAAGGTTGAGAAGCACCCAGCACCTGTTTAGATATCACTCACCACTGATGGTAGCCGTGCTCATGAATCACGCTCAGACCAGTCATTTTGTAATTGAGTTGGAAGGATCCATTGAGCTATGTAAGTCTTTTTTTAAATAGTTGTCGAGCTGGGGGGAGGGTAAGGTTAAACATGCCAGTTCATGGGGAGCAATTTAGTCAGGACAGTTAATCGAGGCAGCATGTCTGTGGACTGTGGAAGGAAACTAGAGTACCCAGCGAAAACCCATGTGGTCAGGAGGGAGAACATTCAAACTCCAATCAAAAAAGGCCTCCGAGTCGGGAATCGAACCCGGGTGTTTCTTGCTGGGAAATGGCAGCACTATTGACTGCACCACCATGCCCCCTATATCTGGCTTCATTTTTCAGTGGGAAAATTAGTGTGCGATCAATTCAAAAGTGTCTGCAATGATATAGTTTTACAGGTTAACACAATTGAGGTATTATAATAATAGACAAAAAATTATAACGCGCGGCATATATTCATTAAATTAAGAAGGTATTCATTTGGAAAGGGAACGACTTAGAGGCGCGAGGTGACCTCTTCTCGCGCGCTGCTCCCAGACTCTGGAACGCCTTTCCATTGGAGATTCGGTCAGCTGAATCTTTGGGCATCTTCAAATCTCCTCTCAAGACTCACTTGTTCCGTAATGATTTCAAGTTCTCTGGCTAAGGCTGTTAATGCGGCTCACTGTTGTCATGCTGGGATGGTGGCTCTCTGTCGATCTGCGCCTGCCCAGGAACACTTATTCCTTCCTTCGTTTGTTTAACAATTATTTGTATCGCTTATTTTATATTCTTCCCCAATTTATAGTCATTACTTCACTGTCAAGTGGATCGCTCTGCGGTTGTTGTTGCTGACTTGCCGTTCTCTCCACAGCTAAGATTTGTAACAATACACAAAAACATTTTCATTGTTGGGCAGCGCGGTGGCCCAGTGGGTAGCGCTGTCGCCTCACAGCAAGAAGGTCCCGGGTTCGAATCTCGGCTCGGGTGCCTTTCTGTGTGGAGTTTGCATGCTCTCCCCGTGTCCGCGTGGGTTTTCGCAGGGCACACCGGTTTCCTCCCACAGTCCAAAAAACACGCTGCTGCATAGGTTAATTGGCTTTCAGACTAAATTTCCCACAGTGCCCGGTGATGGACTGGCGGCCAATCGTGGGTATATCCCTGTCTTGCACCCAGTGTCTACCGGGATAGGCTCCAGCTCACCCTGTACAAGACTCAGCGGTTTCTGATAATGAGATGAGATTTTCATTTTTGCTGATTTGCTGTTATGTCGTTGTTGCTGACATGCTGTTCTCTCCACAGCTCTGTGCAGCGCTTTGTGACCCTCGGGTAAAAAGCGCTTTAGAAGTGCAGTTATTAGTATTATTAACCTGCAGTGGGGGGAGTCAAGCCACGGGATTAGCTGGCGCCAACTCGCCAGACACTGCACCCTATATCGTATGATTTTAACGGCCAATTAATTAATGAGTGGTTTCTATGCGAGGAAACCGGAGAACCCAGATGAAACCCAAACAGAGTGGATGGAGAAACACACAAACTCCACACAGAAAAGCGCCCGAGGCAGGCATTGAACCGCCTCAGGCAGAATCTACTTTTGTGGGGCGTAGATGTTACCACTGCGCAGACACCAAGCCAACCGTTTGTCGGCTCTAGTAGATGGTAAAGGTCCTGTTGATATCATTTGCAAGAGCACGCTATTGTGCATACGTAAGCTCATGTCACCAACAAACAAGAGTTTAAGCCATCCATCCATCCATTTGTCATGCTGCTTATCCGGGTCGCAGAGGCAACAGGCTTAGCAGTGCAGCCCAGACGTTCAATATCAAGCGTTTAATATCATTCACAAATACGTTTTACTATCACTTTATAAATAATCATGGGTGAGTGTGCAGCGTTGTGGTAGAACAATCAATTCAGTCAGAATTTAAAATCCTGGCCAGATGTTGTCTTCTCCCGTTAGTCCTTTGGTGTTAATGAAAATGTGGACCACTTTTGTGACCTGGGAAGCTGGAAAATCAATCGTTGGTGTCTTGTGGATTCATTGTTTCCTGCCATAGAAATATGGCTTTTTCTCCCCTAAGAGATGCACTGTTGTCAATGTGTTTTGCTAAAGGATATGAATCTCGAAAGGCTCTTATTCGGTCGAATAAAGGACATTAATCAATTAATTTGTTCCAAGTACCCTTGAGTGCACTTTCACCCATCCAACACAGAATTTAGTGATCACTTACAGTCAATCACTATTGTTCGCTATTCTCAGTACTGTAAGGCTTGCAAATCCGCCCCATTTGCTTTTGGTCTTGCTGTCAGTCTGAGCAGAGTTATCATTATTATCTGTTGCTGTTGATGATACCACCGCAGGTCGTGACACTGATCTTACTGCTTCTGCACCGAGTGTAATCGGTGGCTATGGTAATGAGTTGTACACATGCATGGTCGCACATATTACAATGCTGACGTGTTAGCATCGCACACGCCCCCACGTACAGTGGGACACGGCCACCCTTGCCGAAGCGTTTCTCAGTGTGAGTGAAGCATGATAGAGGTGAGCACGCTTGCTCATAGAGCACTGCATATATTTATAAAATTATATACGTAGAGGTTGGTTAATAATGAGGTGTTTTGTACTTTCCGCAGGGCTGTGGAGGTTTGATGTGGCTTCGTATGTTGGTGGGTGTGTTTGAAGGTATGTGGTGTTGAGCGGTTCGATTAAGAGATTGTTGTTTAGAAGAGGGGGGGGGAATCTTTTGTGGGTTTTAGCGCAAGGTGCACGTGGCTGCACGCGGTAACCATCTTAGTGGCGCGGTGTTAAGCGAGTCTGAGTGAAGCGTGATAGAGGTGCTGTGTCTGCAGAGTGAATAAATATCATAATTTCGAGAGAAGATACGAGTGTCGTCATAATTTCGAGAGAAGATACGAGTGTCGGCGGACCAGGAGCGGTGCGTGCGGAGCGCGAGGGGGATTCACAAACAAAACACAACGCAGAACTTTACCATCAGAATCATCTCCTCCTCGCCACGTGTGCACTCACGTGCGCCGAGTTCACCTGGTGTCTGACATCTCACCGGCCTGCAGTCTCTCGTGCGATCGGCGGCCGTATCGTTGGGTATAGAGAGACGGTGCAGGTTGGCGCGGGCTTCATGAGCTTAGGAAGGACTTCATGTAGCAGTGGCTTGATACTGTCACTATCGCTAATCTACAGCTGCAGTTATTGACGCTGCTGCAGATGCCCTCGTGGCTTATTCATGCCGCTCGCGCTGCTAATCTGAGAGCAGTCGTAACCACTGCGGGCAATCCTTCTGCAAGTTAACATCGGTACACCTCGTGGTGCCAATGGCTCAGTCTCCTGGCGTAGTCGTAGCGTCCACGTCTCACGAAGAGAGGAATCGTGCCCGGGGCGGTTTGATTCCCGCATCAGGTGCCTTTCTCTGAGGCAGAGTTTGCGAGTTCTCCCCGTTTCCGCGTGGGTTTTCGCTGGGTACCCCGATTTCCCCCCACTGTCCAAAGACACGCTGCTAGCTCAGTTAATTGATCTGGTGAGTAAATTGCCCCGAAAATTGTGCCCTGCGATGTACCGGCGTCACATCCTGTGTATTCCCCCGCCTTGACGTCCTCTGTCGGCCGAGATAGGCTCCGGCCCCCGGCAACCCTGTACAGGAATCAACGGATATCGATGATGATTATTAAAATATATTATTATATAGAATAGGGGGCGGCACGATGGCCCAGTGGGTAGCGCTGTTGCCTCACAGCAAGAAGGTCCCGAGTTCGAATCTCAGCTCGGGTGCCTTTCTGTGTGGAGTTTGCATGTTCTTCCTGTGTCC
>JAZEWT010000006.1:20614783-20627373 GCA_036362905.1 Mordacia mordax | reverse complement strand
GGGATTCCTAAGTATTCCCAGGCCAGCAAAGAGGCATAGTCCCTCCGACGTGTTTTGGACTGGCATCGAGGTCTCCAGGGTGCCAGAAGACACCCTTACCAAGTGCTCGAACTACCTCCACCGATTCCTCTTGATTCGTATGAGTAGCTATTAGTTTTTTTTTCCTAAATTCCAACCACAATATATTAATTTCCAGAGCCAATTCACTTGAACAGCTTTAGCTTGCTCTATTTTAGGCTCCGTAGCCAGAGCAGAGACCAAAAACCTTGAGCTGTGAACATTTTGATCACATTTACACACCGATATGAGTACTGTGTAATAATCCAGCTTAAAGCATGATTTTTGAAGCCCTTAATATAGAAATGCTTATTATCACCCATGGCCTAGCCACTGCTCAATGAAGACCTTGCATACTATCTCATGCCCTTATGGTCCTAAAGAGCCGTGTTACATTTCACTCCTCGAGTTCAACTGACTTCAACACTCTATCTCCAGATCATTAACGACTGCATATCATGATGTTTAGAGTGTAATTGTTTTGATGTTCTTGCTCGATTTCTATCATGCTGATGAAAGTCCACCCGTGCCTGCATGTGAGAGGATACATGCATACACTTAGATACTTTCATGTCGCATACTTTAAAGAAAATTTAAAAAAACATTATAACTGGGTGAGAGCACATTGGTAATTAAAAGTAATGAAGCTAGAGATGATGGTATAGATGTTTATATGTTTATGATTGCAACACAGAACACTGAGTGCACATGCTCTCGATGCGGAATTTTTGCAAAACAACAAATCTTCGAGCAGACCAACATAACAACATATTAAATGACAATGATTATTTGTTTCATACTTGTGCTTTTAAAATATGAAATATTTTTTTCACATGCTTCTCTTATGCTATTCCCATTAATCTCTTGCCATATGTTTAAAGTGGAATTGGCCGGCATAGTGTCTGGAACATTAATACCGAATGGTTTAATTTGTATAATTGCATTTGCTACTTACAAATACATAAGGACTGCATGCGTGTACCCCCTTTCAAATGTATTTAGGTCACAATGTAAGGCTTCTGTGAATAGCGCCGGTTTCGCTGTTGGAAAAATTAGTGTCAGTTTTACATTTGTGTCTCCATTGGGGATTTTTTCTGGGCACCCGAGTCACAAGAATCACAACCAACATCACACGCATGACGAAAAAAACCACTTCCCTTTCCAATATCCCTTCCTGTTTAAGGGGCAGTTTAATATTAGCTCACATCCGTACAGTTGAAATTTAAAAGCATATGTAAAAAGTATTGTTGCCTTTTTCAGCTTACAAGTGCACTGAGCAGAAAATTGGTTGACTGAAAAGTTTCTCATTATATCGTTATAAATTTTGTATGGTTTATTTTAAATAAGTCATATGCTGCAAAACAAGTATGTCTGCAATGTAATTGAAACATACTGCATTTATTGCAAGAGAGTATGTTTATTATTGTTCCTTGACGGAATGAGAGCCATGGAAGATAAATTATTTCAAGTAAGGTGTGTTTGTTTTTATATTATATATCCTGCATTGCTCCTCTGGGAACCCCAACCTTATTGTGATGGAGGGTTTTGCATCTCCCATTGAACCCCAGATCTGTCTGACCTGGAGTCCAGCACATCTGATAGGGTCTCTCTTTGTGAACTGATCAAGGAGGAGGTTCCAGACAAATAACGATCCGAAGACCCTCCGAGGAAAGGCCGTTGATATCCGGAAGGGCATTCAGCTGTAGAAATGTATGCTCCAATACCCCCACCAACTGGTTAACACGGGTCAGCCTGCATAGCGGCCGTTTAAACCAGTAACTACATATGCCATTTCGTTGGAGTATTTAATAAAATTTTGTGATCAGTGACTTTGTCTTGTATGTGGTATTAAAGGCCCTTTAGTAATTTGATGAAGGCCACAAAATGCTGTTTGCAAAAAAGTATTATGCATTGCTAAAAAAAAGTTCACTTAACCTCGTGCTTCTTGCTTTTTTTAGTTGCTAAAAATTTTACCTTTTTTTAGTACGGAAATATTCAAGTGAATCGTTTGAAAGAGCACTTGTTTATTCCGTTTCACGAGGAAAAAATAACCAAAGAAACCACAAAAACGTTAACGAAATGTCAAATGGCACGGCTAAGCCATACATGCTACAGTATAGTGCACGGCCAGAAATGGCTTTGAAATTCCCAGTGTGAATCAGCACTTGTAGGTGTGATTATTATTAGACACGCCGCATTTAAAATATTAAACCCTTAGGTGTGACTCACACTCGCAGTGTTTGGAAACATTCGAGAAAAACACTTTCTGCAAAAGCACTATTTTAGCAACACTTTATGCATTCGTACATTCATACATGCATAATGTGGTAACATCGAAATATTTACCACACGTCCAGTAATTTAAGAAATGCAAAACATAGTTCGTGTGAGTAGAAGTTGAAAGTTTAGAGATTAACAAAAGTTTAACTGACCTAATTGTGGGCTTCTGTAGGAGCTACTATTTTCACATTTGTTGTATCAAACGAATCCTGTATCTAGAGCTTGCAAGCTTACTGAGTATGTTCTGCTCTAATAATAATAATAAACATAAGTGTCATAGCTATTGTTGTAGGCAGCTGAAACGGTCAAATCAATGATGGTCTGCCTACAGTTGATTTCCCTACCAAATCCGCATATTAAGCCCTACATATTGGCTACCGAAGAAACAACAAGTTAGACCCTTTACAGCTCGACGTTGTTTGATAAAAATACCACTGGTTGGTGCCCCTCTTTCTGCATGCACATTGTCCGCAACTGAAACCCATTTTGCGCTGCTCAGTGTGTGCTTTCTGAACACCGAAAAAGCCCCACTCATTGTTGAGCTTATCTCGGACAACAGTCTGGACCTACACTGCCTAGCAGAGACCTGGCATCATCAAGATGATTTTCTCACATTGAATCAGCCTCTAACGCGAGATCCTGCACTCTATCAGAAGGCTCGTTCACATGGCAACCAATGGCCATGTGAACGAGCCCCAAATCCAGATCATATGTCTCTGGATTTGAGGTCGGCTAAACCTGTGAAGTTTGTGCTACTTTACCGCCCACCTGGAGCCTCCTCTTCTTTTGACAATGAACTGTCTGAGCTGTTTTCTAAGATGTGCTCCAGTTCTGAAAGGATCCTGATTCTTGGCAATTTCAACATCCATTTTGACTTTCTGAAGAGCACTTTTGCAAGGGATCTCATGGTCACTCTGACCTCACTACCATTGCTATGCCGATGGCATCCACATCTATATCCATGCAAAGTAATTCAGAAATGCGTCGAGTCTTTGCATGTCTTCCTCACTGTCAACTGTGAAGGCCTGGCTTAATTCAAAATTTCCAAAACGAAATGGTGACCAAACGGAAGTTTTACTTGTCAGAACATTGCACCAATTGTCCAAGGCTGAATCTATCCAATTGATGCTTGACGACCAGACCATTGAAGTTGCTAAGGCAGTCCCGAGTCTAGGTGTGACTCTTGATTCCTCACTCACCTTCGAGACACACATCAACAAGGTGACGAATGTAGCTTATTTTCATCTCAGAAATATAGCCAAACTGCGCAACATCCTGTCACCTGCTGACACTGAGAAGCTAATACACATCTTCATCTCCTCACGAATCGATTACTCCAATGCACTGCTCCCTGGCACTCCTGCCTACCTGAGCAATCGTCTCCAACGTGCAGAATGCAGCTGCTAGAGTCCTCACTTGCACACCCATATACGATCACATATGTCTCTCCACTGGTTACCTGTTAAATACAGGATTGAATTCAAGATCCTCCTTCTCACCTACAAGGCTCTCACTGGCTCTGCTCCCACATACATCGGTGACCTACTTCAGACACTCTCCTCAACACGACAACTTCGATCCTCCATTACAGGCTTGTTATATGTGCCCAGGTGGCACCTCCATTCGAAAGGTGACAGCCTTCTCAGGCGCTGCTCCAAGACTCTGGAATACCCTTCCACTGGAGATTTGTTCTCAAGACTCACTTGTTCCGTAAGGCTTCCAAGTCCTCCGGCTAGGACTATTGATGTGGCTCAGTGGTGCTGTGACGGGATGTTGGCTCCCTTCCGACCTGCGCCTGCTTGGGAACATTTATTTCTTACTTGTTTGTTGCACATTTTTTTATCGCTTCTTTTATATCCTAAAATATGTTGCTACTAATTGACTTTCAGTTAAACTGTCCTGATGTCGACATGCCGTTATTTCCACAGCTCGGATTTGTAAAATTAAAAACCTCCAAAAAAACGTTATTGGTGATTTGCCGCTTTATCTCGTTGTTAATGTGCCGTCCTCTCCGCAGTTCTGTGCAGCGCTTTGTAACCCTCGGGTGATTGGCGCTCTAAAAATGCAATTATAATTATGCGATCAATGTTACATTAAAACTTTTCCCAACAAATGTATTGTTAACAGTGAAAATTTTTACATTTTTAAATTAGAGTTCAAAGTCTGATCAGATTTTGCATTTTGTTCTGCAGAGATGTGTATATTTAAAAAACAAACAAAACTGTTATTGTTGCTGATTTTCCGTCCTAATATCGTTGTTGTTGGCGTGCCATTCTCGCTGCAGCTCTGTGCGACGCTTTGTGACCCTCGGGTGAAAAACGCTATATAAATGCAATTATAAAGTGCCACCCATTGTTTCTGTTGGGCACAACTGTTGGGGCACTGCCTGTCGGTGACTTAGCAAATAGGGTTTGATTGCCAACCAGGGCTTATATGATTGCCTAGTGATTCCTGAACCACTTTGGCAAAACCCCCCACCCCTTACCTTCAACAATGTGCCCTGAATCAAGGTGCTGAAATGTAATAAAAATAATCCCTATGATCGACACACCTTTGCAGAGGATTCATTCAACAGTGGAGTGGCAAATAGCTTTATATTATTATTATTTTCACATGTGTATACATTCTCATCTCATCTCATTATCTGAAACCGCTTAATCCTATATAGGGTCACGGTGAAGCCGGAGCCTATCCCGGAAACACAGGGCGCAAGGCAGGAATACACCTGACGACGGGACGCCGGTCCATCGCCGGGCATTGCGGGACAATTTTAGTCTGCGAGCCAATCAACCTATCCAGGAGCATGCTTTTGGACTGTGGGAGGAAACCGGAGTACCCGGCGAAAACCCACGCGGACACGGGGAGAGCATGCAAACTCCACACAGAAAGGCACCGGAGCCGAGGGACTCGAACCCGGGACCTTCTTGCTGTGAGGCGTCAGCGCTAACCACTGCGCCACCGCGCCGCCCCATGTATATAAATTGTCATATAAAATATTTTATGCTATTTGGTATTTCTAAGCATCTGTACTATTTTAATTGCTTTTTTTTCAGATTGCTTTCCCTGTATTTGTAAGCTTGTTAATGTGGGGAAAATATTAGTGCCATACTGTTGCAAGACGTCAACTGGCATATGTTTGAGGCTTATGGTCTTGTGGAGAGTTGGGTTGAATATGCTAATGTATTCCAGCTTCCTAATCACATTGGTAGACGTTCCTCATCAGATGCCAAACTCAGGGAGTCAAGTTCATTGGAACAATAACCGACATCGTAGCGAAAGCAGAGTGAAAGTAAGGTAACTGACCACGAGGGTAAATATAGGAAACTAAAACTAAACCATGGAAGAGTTTATTGATGGTTGCGTTAATGCCCTATTCTCATGGAGTAAGGGAATTAGTTCCGTTAAACATTTTTTTATTCTTATTAGCTCTTTTTTTTGACAATTTGCTCATAAATGCCAACTTGTGCTACGAATTGACACGTGAAAATGTTTTTTTTCTAGGCATATAAGTTTTACATTTTTTCTCAGTTTTAAAACCGGAATGACTGAAAACGAAAACACTGAAACCACAAACTTTTTCGTTAACAGCTGTTTATGCGATTCATTGCCCATTTAGGAATTTGCAGAAGCACTAATAACCTTTAACATATTTTTATTATTTACGACAGACGTATTATAGGGAAGTTCATACGAGCATTGTAAACGGACAGTTCTGGACAGGCATTGGTAAAGTGTAATAACTCTACTCTGCTTTTTTATCGTGGAGATTTATTCATGTTTTTCTCTTGGTCGGTTCCACATTTCTGCATAGTAGGGACAATAAGTGTGACATTTTTCTTTAGGCTCCTCTCATGCAGTGTTGCTGCTCATGGCTCCAGATTTATGGATAATATAAAAATTAGACTAGCAAAGGTAGAGGTAGAGCCATAATCTTTGTATTATTAGGTTTTAAACTGTTGTCTCAACTGAAACGTGACCTACATGTGATATTCACATGTAAACGCAAAATAATATCTGTTAGTCATGAAATCATTTGCATGGCTCATTTAACCAGGTGATGGCCCTTTGAGACACTGGGTTTTATTGACGAACCTTTCTGCCAAGTTTGAATGGAAAATGGCAGCGTGCCTGCTATGAACAGTGGATGAATTAGGCTATTGTCTCGCTTACAAGAAATAGGAAATTAAGATACAATTAAGATACGGTATAAGTGGTTTAAAACTGTTTTTATACATTGCATGCAGTAAAGTGAAAACAAACAGAAAAATTTAGTTTAAGCTTTGCTGTGAATACCTCTGGTGTAATTACAAATGATTTGCAACAGTTTTTCTATAATGTAGGAGAACGTTTCACACGCATATATTTTTTTGAAAGCAATGGTTTCCCTGTCATAACAATTGGTATAGTAAATGGTAATCATTTACTGTATTTTTTTGCTAGTTGTTTTGTAATATGGCCATTGATAATTGTACACATTTCAAAGAGGATCCTTTTATTTCCATATATTAACAAGAAGTGCATTAAAAAAAGTGCCGTGCAATTCCATACCGGAGAAATTTGAGTGCTATATATACTCAACCGAAGGTGACTCATTTGATTTGATTCCATGTGACTGGCAAATGTCAATTAATCGTGAGAATACCAGATGGAACATATATTGCTTCCTTTTTAAATTTCTTTTATTTTCTACTTGATATGCTTCATTGATTTATCGACAGTATTTTATTTAGTTGATATATTTTGATGTTGTTGACATGCCGTTCTCTCCACGGCTCTGTGTAGCACTCTGTGACCCTCAGGTGAAAGGCGCTTTAGAAATGCAAATATTATTATTATACATTGAAGCATAAATGTATGTGTGAACTAGTTCCATAATTTAAATCCTACTCATTTAATCGTCTGATTTGTGCCAATGTCACACATTCAGGATTTAGACAATCACAAAATCACTAGGGTTTGTAATATTCACTCAGGAGTCCATATAAACTGCTCTTTAACTCTTCTGCAAAGCAGTGATGTCCTACATGTGTTGTTAAACGTCAGATATGTAAGAAACTCCATGTCAGTCTCACTGTAGGCTGCGTTGTTGGTTGTCTTAGATCCACCCGCCTTTCTCAATTGGTGGGTCAGAACCCACCAGGTGGGCCGCAAGCGCCATCCAGTGGTCCGTGGAAACAATGCCCTTGTGGGCCAAGAGGTTCTTGAGGTGCATTGTGGTTCACGGTACAAACCCTACCCGAGGATCGCAAGAATAATGCGTGTGCGCATTAGAATGTAGGCAGAGCCATTCTCCGAACAATATGCTGATCACACCCCACTCGAGATTGAGTATTCCATTACTTGATCGACTAAGCTGACTGCCGGTGGCTTGATTCAACCCATTCACCGCTGCCTTTCTATTAACCCCAATCCAATGGCAATAGTGCTCGTGAAAAATAAATATCTACATGCACAACCCTCTTTCGATCACATAGCTGTACAGAACAGCATGCAGTGATCACTGTGCCAAGGTTGGATTTTCCATGTAGGCGTTCATCTTGGGCTTGCATTGGCGATATTGAAGCCCCGTAATTACTCTCTTCTTGTTTGTTCACTACACGTGTATTCACGTGTTCTAATAGATGAACCCTGCTGCCTGACACTCACATTGCCTTACTAAAATGCATGCATATCTGTGTTTTGCCCTCCGATTTGTCCCTTGTCTGTGTGCATCAGTCATGCCCTCGACAGTAGTTCTGTCTTGCATACACCGTATCACCATATTTAATACTTGACGTTGGTGCAAAAAAATACAACAAATGTAAACTAAAGCATGCGTTAGCCAATAGCACTTCATCACTGCAGCTGAAATGCCATAGTTTGAACCTTCAACAGTCTACATTGGCTGAAGCCATTTTAATAACAATAAAAATTGCACTTCTAGAGCCGTTTTCACCCGAGGGTCAGAAAGCGCTGCACAGAACTGTGGAGAGAACATGTCAACACCAACAACATAAGAACGGCAAATCAACAACAGTTACGTTTTTTATTAAGCATGGAGTTCATTGGCTTGATATTCTAACAAAAGCTGTGAGCTTCTATGCGCTATTGCTGAGCAAGAGAACACATTAGCTTCTTTTGCTGAATATTGATTTTAATTTTCCTTCTCTTTTTTTTTTAAATATAGGAACCCATTCAAGGCTCAAGAACCTAAAAGGCCAATTGTATCCAAAACTGTAAGTACCTATACTTTTTTTAATTTTTTACTGAATATTTCCCATAGGTATTGTTCATTTGGTGGGAGGCATGGTGGCAGAATGAGTTACCACTGAATCTCACAGAAGGAAGCTCCTGTCTGAGGTGGTTTGCGTACCATCTCAAGTACTTTGCTGTGTGGTGTTTGTGTGTTCGCCCTCTTTCTGCATGGGTTTCCACCGGGTTTTTTCCGGTTTCGTCCCATAACTAAAAACGTATCGGGATAGAGTGTCTGGTTGCTTGGTGCCAGCTGTCATTGTAGCTGTTCCCTCTTCCCACCTCTCTTACATGCAATGCTCTTGGGCCTGTGGGTGAAAGATGCTACATACCTGTAATAAAGTGTCTGTTATTTTACATATGCTAGTGTTGGCCATTTGACTTACCGAGGTACTTTGATACTATACACGAAAGGACGTTAAGCTTTTAAATTGTGTGACTACACATGGCATCGAGTACATTGTATAAGTAACCCATAGCTGCCACTCTATAGGTGCACGTCTTGTCTGAACACCACGAGTGTTACTGGAGTCTTATTTCTACCTTGGATCGCCCTGTGTCTTGGAGCTAAATAATGGAAATACGCATGCTATTTGCTCAGCTAAGCGAATCTAGGTGCATGCACGTTTACATATCCCGCGTGCCAGCACCAACTTACAAGAGCGCCCTGAAGAGCCCTTCCAGTGACACAGGTGTTAGCTGCAGAATTTACACTTGAAAACTGCTTTAAAGTGCAGTGTGCCTTGCCAGCATTTGTGAAGTTTCTTGAGGTTTTTTTTTTAAATCAAAGCAATGCAAATCTCCCTAACCATTGATTGTGTAATGTGGCGCAATAGACTTATGTGTCCCCTGAACTATGCAAATTACTTCCGAGCTATGTGCTTACATTTATGTACAAGTTATGCAATGGCTCTTCTGTCTGCATTTGCCACTTCTCCCGTTTTACATTGGATAAAGGTGGGGGGCTTTTGATTGCTTGCGCACACCGCTACTGCTGGAAGGGGCCTTCATGAGAAGAAGCCCGAGATAGCTTCCTTTAGAGAACCCCGCCTCTGGAGGGTATTTGGACTTTTCTTTCACGCTGGCAAGACGCCTTGGAGCTGCTGCGAATGCTCACACTTTACCTTGCCACTCGTGTCTTGCTGATCTGCTGATTCATTCATTGCAGTCTACCCCAATTCACTACACTCTACCCTAAAGACATGCTGCCTCGGTTAATTATCCTGACTAAATTTCCCCTGGTGCAATGAGTTGTTGTAACTTACTTACACCTCCCTGCTAGGCGACTGTTAAAAAGAGCCGCAATGCTTAGTGGTTTCTTCCAGCCTAAATACAATCCGACCGAATGACTGACTACTGCTCAGGTGGACGAAGGTGGGAGCGATTGAATGAACTTTCGGACCCTTTATTGCCTCTTCAAGAGACCAAACTGGCGACATCGGGACTGCAAGGCCTTTGTAATAACCATTGCCCCGCGCAAGAATTGCTCCCATGTGTGTTATCATTGAAATGTCTAATCTAATGGAATCTATCATTACGTAATTTATCAATTCTAACGTTGTTGTTGACATGGCATTCTTTCTCATAGCTCTGGACAGCGCTTTGTGACCCTCGGGTGAAAGACGCTTCAGGAAAACAAATATTATTATTACGTTTTTTTTTTAACTCGAGATGCTGTCACAGTCGGCCTCGGGGGTTAGGAGTAAAGGGTGATAACATGGCCTAGGAGTGGGCTTTCACTACAACCGTGTACGAGCAAGGTTACTGATTGCAGCTCTGAAGCAAGTAAAATGTTACTAACAACACTGGTATCTATAAAGTGAACTTTCAAAAACAATCTTATTTTAATTTAGGCAGTTCAATGAAGTGCTTAAGTACAAATCTCTAATACGAAACAAAACGTTATTGAACATTTCAAGCTTTATAGAAAGTAAAACTTTAAGTTTGCAAACTGCTGCAAGATTATATAATCCTGTAATTATATTTAAATGAAGTAATTTGCAGTCGGTGCTGTAATTGCATACACATTAGCTTCAGGATTGTGTACGTTCCTGTTTAGTCCTTGATTCAAACTGTGAAATGTGATTTGATCAAGATGGGAAAGATTTTAAATGGGGCATTACACCTTCTCTGTTTGTGATGATAATTATTTAGTATTTACTTTTGGGACTTGGCAGCTAAAACTCAGATGGCATGTGTTTGCTTATGGAGTGAACAACCATTTAATCACAGTATAACTCTCTTGCCCTAAATGGATGTATAATCGTTAGGATTTAATTATTGACAATTTCTGTGTCCAATCAGTGATATTGACTTTGATCCTCTGTATTCTCTTTCCCTTATTCTATATCAGTGCACTTGTTTATTATGCTCAGAATAAAATCACTAGCACTGATGTGCTTTATGCCCGTACTTGGTTGTTAAATTCTCCATGCCTCTGGGCATATGCAGGTTTTAAGCATTGTAGTTGTGGGAATTGATTCATCGCCCAAAGCTATGAAATTCCCATCTGCATAACGTCCTACTGATGATGGATATTCACATCATGCAGGAGACCAAATCCGAAGGAGACATCACTACTTCATAGATGTCCCTTCAAAAGTCACAGCACTGTTATTAGTTGTATACCACACATTTGCTGTTACCTTGCATACAAAAAATCAACGCTTTATAATTTTTCCCTTAGTTGCTTTGATGCCTCTTAACTTGATTGTAAGCCAATGATGTTTGCAGGCTGGATAGTGCATGGATTGGTAGCTACTTCGCGTTAACGGGTGTTGTTTTTGGCTGCTGCAATATGCCGTCAGAAGAGGTGTCTGTGTGCTGTGCAATTCCTTGAAGACGTCTACAATCGTGGCTTTCAGTGGAGGAAGTTGCAGCACAAATGAATGTCTGACTCTACTACGCTCCAAAACCTATGCTCTCCCTTCACTAACCCACACGAAGCTGCATGGTGAAGTAGGGCCAAGTATTCCCCATGACCTGCTCAGCGTGGGGAGGCCCTCGTCGAACAGTAGTTGAACCAAACGGCTGTACAAGTTGGTTCGAAACCTAACTATGATCGAGCGATTCGAGTGACACCGCACGCCATGTTCATCTCTTTGCAGGAATAATGCCTTCACGTTGATGATGACTTTATAGAATCTATATCGATGGAGGTTTTCACGGATCATTGTATGATAAATGCTCAACAGCTGCTCTTTTGGGACAGCTGCATCGTGAATTTTTACTCGCCTTCACACCATTTTGCCCACCGCGTTGGAGGCAAACAGCTCTTGAGCAATTTTCTGGCATCTAAAATAAGTTGACACCCATGCACGGGAGCGTTCCCCGAGCACACGTCTGGCAAATTCGTATTGGTGGTGGTTCGGACTTTCAAATCTGTGACGATTGCAGCAGCAGAATGGTCATTACCCAGGGAGGAGGACTAGAAATTATTACATTTATATATCGGCGGCTTTGACCCATGAATTGCTCCAGGAAACTGCATTGAGGTTAGGGTAATTTATAGAGGTTAGGGAGAGGCAACAATGCTGTCAGCCAGGGGTAACCTGCCAGACACTTCATATATATTGTGATGTTTTCTGCCAATTGATTAGTAAGTGTTTAAAGTTGTTCTTATAGGAATCCAGGGAAAACCCACGCAGAGTAAGGGGAGAACACGCAACTCCCCACAGAAAGGAAAGTAAGGTGCGAATTGAACCACCTCAGGTGGAGGTGGTTCAGTTCGCGAATATTACCAATGAATAGACACCCTGCGGCCCGCAATGCTGCTGTCCAAGTGGAGGTACCGGTGAGCTCGCGATCCCACGATGGTGGCACGGTCCCACCCCAATGGCACGGTCCCACCCCGATGGCATGGTCCCACCCGGTTGGCACGGTCCCACCCCGATGGCATGGTCCCACCCCGATGGCATGGTCCCACCCGGTTCGCACGGTCCCACCCCGCTGGCATGGTCCCGCCCCTTTGGTACGGTCACGCCCCGTTGGCACAGTCCCGCTCCGATGGCACGGTCTCACCC
>JAZEWT010000006.1:20576647-20614758 GCA_036362905.1 Mordacia mordax | reverse complement strand
GATGGCACGGTGCCACACCGATGGCACGGTCCCACACTGTTGGCACGGTCCCGCCCCAATGGCACGGTCCCACCCCGATGGCACGGTCACGGCCAGATGGCACGGTCCCACCCCGATGGCACGGTGCCACACCGATGGTACGGTCCCACACTGTTGGCACAGTCCCGCCCCGATGGCACGGTGAGACCACAACCACATCACTCGCTCAACATCACTGTTTTGTGAGAGAAGGTCGTTTTGCTTTTTGTATGACTTTTTCAAGTGGTCTGATATTCGGTTTATTGACCCAGTTTTTGTGTTTGTGGAATAAAATATATATTTTTGAAGTTGGCAGTGCTTGTAAGGCACATTGCTCAAGTGTGACATGCATGATGTCATGTGTATACTGATAAAAAACGCGTGGGAATATTATCAGAATTGCAGCACTCCCTTAATGTGGGCTTATTTTGTAACCTATATATTTACACTGCAGAGTTAAATATTAAACGACGAGTCGTGATTAATACTACTTTCCTGTTGTATTCGTTTAACTTACATATGTATGTCATTCCAAAGTGTCGCCTTGATAAACTACTCATTGGGCTGTGCTAATCTCTGCTGGTAATGGTGATACTATCACATTCCTATTGTGGGTACCAGTGTCTCCATACGTCAAGCGTTGTTAACTTTTTATTCTTGCTTAATCGCTGCTTCAGTAATTTTTTTTCATAGTGCTATTTACCGTATCGACCCTAGTTGGATGATGGGCTGAGTTGCATTTAAGATTGTAAAATGCTAGAGTACTGTCGTTTACAGCCCTTTATCTGCTGGATATACCATGCCTATTTGATTTATTTTATTGAGATTTTATTTTTACTACCGCATACTTAACCATGCCGGTCAGTGTGGATTACTGGATACGTTGCCCAGTTGAGATATCACCTGGGTAGCTATGCGGATGCAGTGTTTGGCAAATGTGGGTGCCGGCTGGTTGCATGGCTGCCTTCCTACCTCTCTGCGCTTTCCTCGCTACGCCTCCGTATCCAAGTCTTGTCCATGACCAGGTGTGGAATTTGCGTGCATTACAAATAGTAGTATGCTGATTGTTTTCCACGATTTGGAATCAAACTTCGGATTCCGAGGTCATGTTGCAATGCACCAACCACTGCTCAATATAATGATGTAGGTTTTCACGGCTCAATGCATCATGATTGCATCCAAAAGCTGCTCTTTCCAGTTGGCCACGTCGATCGCTCCCCCTCTCTCCTACGTGATTTTTTGGGGTAGCGATCGACGCGGCTATCCCGAGAGCAGCTTTTGGAAGCAATCATCATTGTTCAGTAGTTCCTCTGCATATAATGCTATATAAATACCAATCGTATTGATTTGACCATGCACCAGAATTCATACTAACAACCTTTCATAGCGTCATCCATCTGGATAAATATATGTGGTTTGCACCGTTGCACACACTTAATGTGGAGCACATACGTTAGGTATGCTTATTAAATACAATTTGCAAGGACAGTGAAGTGAAATGAAAATCAATGGAGGTGCTAAACAGAGCAGGTCTGCCAAGTTGTACACCTCTTTTTGTGTTTACAACAAGAATTTATGGTTGAGTGCTCTGTGTCACGAGATGATGAAATAGGGGATAAAATCGTTCAACACTCAACTATAGCCAAAGGGGAGGCGGGGAGATGGGCAGGGTGACCAGCCAAGTGGGACAAATTCCAGCTTGTGATGGCAGAAGGGGAAAGGAATAGCTGTTATCATGCCATCGGCAGTATAATGGAAGTTCATACTTTGCACAGCCGCAATTCAATATCTGGTGAACCACAATATCAAATGACTTGTCAATTTGTTTGCCACAAATCTCAGGGTACCATTGTTGTGCCATTGCTTTTTGCAAGCGTTAGCTGGGCATGTAACTTTGCGGATGCTACAATGAATGGCACTGGCTTAGGCCGGAGTGCACGGTGTGTAGGGGTAGGTGGTGCCGTGGAAAAGTGGTGGATGAACTGGTTGGGAAACTAATGGGCAGAGAGAATCCAGGGTAGAAGAGAGTTAATAAGGTTGGTGGTGGCAGAGTCCACTGGTAATTTGGAAAATAAGGCGATTGGTAAAAGTTGCCTTTTGGCAGCTGTAGTGAGGATTTCTCAAGTTGTGTGGAAAATTGCGGTGTCAGTGGATGGTCGTGGAAAAGATGGAGTAAAAGAAAAAATATACATGAAATCATGCTTAGACATGTCAAGCGATTTAACACAGGGAGAAGAGGGAGAGTAATCTCTGGATAAAATTAGATCCAAAGTATGACCGGCTTTGTGGGTGGGAGAAGGACTCGTCCTAAGAAAGCAGAATGATTGCAAAAGGGAGAGGAAATCAACAGATTGGGATGACTTGGAAATATGATATTGAAGTCACCCAGTAAGACCGCTGGGATGCTATCAGAGATGATGGCAGAAAATAGAAAGTCAAGTTCGTCAAGGATATCTGAAAGGCTGTTGAGTAAAAATTGAGTGCGGAGAGCCACGTGGTTCGAACGTGTCTCCCACCCCTGTTGATAGACTAAGACCGAACACTTCATTCATTATCAGTACCCTCTTAATCCTGTACAGGGTCGCCGGGGGCTGGGGCCTCTCTTAGCAGATAGAGGGTGCAAGGCTGGGTTATAGCCCCAGCGTTTTGTGAGCGTCGGGTGAAAAGAGCTCTAGAAACGCAATTATTATAATTATAATTAGGTTATGACGCCAGTACATCGTAGGGCACACTTTTCGGAGCAATTTACTGAGCAGGTCAATTCACCTCGGCAGCAACTTTGCATGCAATCATTTGTATGAAAGTGTCGCCATTGCCCCTTGATGTTATGAATGTCTTCCACTCTAGATGTTGGGAGTGCTTTCACAAACCGAGTTCTGAAGAATTCCAGAATAACAAACCCTCAAACTACATGGTAGAGCCATACAGCAAAGAAAACACAAATATCACCTGTTTGGCCTTAACAGACTATTAGTGAGATGTTATAAAGGTGAGCATGACACACGCGGGGGCTGGGTGGCCAGCATTATTACCAACCACCTTCATTTCACTTGTATCAATGGTCACACACCACACCGGGCACTGATTTGAAAAGCTGAAGTGACCTCGCAGAGGCCCAGGACCAGTTCAGAAAATCGTCACCGGTGTTGGCCGTGAGTGGGAATCAATCTTGAGGTGGCCGGGCTTGTAGCATAAAGGAGAGCCACGCAGTACAACTGCCACCGGAAGGTACGCGGTAGCAGCAGATGCCCAGCTGTCACGGCGTCGGCAGTAAGAGGCGCGGTAATTGCGTCGGCGGAGGCATTGGCCTGTGGGCGAGCGGCGCGCCTTGCAAGCGCCCTCCTGCCCTCAAGCGGACGTGCCCGTCGATCGCGCGCCTTGCGTTCCGCACTCAGCGGAAACAAAAGCTCATACCTGAGCACCCCGAGCTTGTTTCTTAATTTAAGCAACACCCGGGGAATTATGTGTGTGCTGCTGTCAAACACTGCTGTGTCTCTCCTGCTCGAGCATTCCAGGGACATGGCTTGTATCTGCCCATAATTTTGAGCCAGTAGAGAGCACGACATGTTTTTCATTGGTTATTGTTTTATTGACACTAGAGGGACGATTGGCTGAGTTGCTTCCTGTTTATTATTTAAACTCAAATTCAGGATTGCTGAGCTTTTTTTTACCACTGCACCAACCTGTGGAATATGCACAATTTAATTTTGGTTAAAGACTATTTCATAGTAATTCATCTCATCTCATCTCATTATCTGAAACCGCTTAATCCTATATAGGGTCACGGTGAGCCGGAGCCTATCCCGGAAACACAGGGTGCAAGGCAGGGATACACCCGACGACGGGAGGCCAGTCTATCGCCGGGCATTGCGGGACAATTATAGTCTGCGAGCCAATCAACCTATCCAGGAGCATGCTTTTGGACTGTGGGAGGAAACCGGAGTACCCGGCGAAAACCCACGCGGACACGGGGAGAGTATGCAAACTCCACACAGAAAGGCACCCGAGCCGAGAGATTCGAACCCGGGGCCACCGTGCCGCCCTTTCATAGTAATTATTCAAACTAAAAATGTAAGCCCCGATGTCATTCCATGAAGTCCTTGGAAACGCACATTCTTATAAAATATTAAAGTAGACTTTAAGTTGAACTTAACTTCAATTTTCAACGTTCAATTTCCCCACAGTCTAAATTCTACCGACAGAAAACTATAATCATTTGCGATATTAAAACACGGGTGGTTTTGCTTTTAGTGATGTGGTAGCAGAGACATGTGTGTTCTGTGTGGCATTACAGGCCGAGGCTGTTCCCTGGAAAATGGCTCAGGGGGATGTGGGAAAGCCCTATTGTGTAAAATAGGTCTTATGTGTTTGTGCTTGACTCATTTGCAATGCAGCGTCTAATCCAAAGGTAAATAATAGATACACACCATCAACACCTCAAAGGTGTTTTTTTAGGTTAAGACCAACATGTATTCAGTTACCAGAGAGGATTGCACAATTTCCTGTCATTTTGTAAGGTAAATTACATTATGAATTGTAAAACGATATATGAACCTTTAGAAAATATTCATGAACATAATTGGGCAACTTTTGGCACAAGTTTAGCTGTTGGATATTAATTTACTCACTGACCAGTTGTCCTTTAATTGTATGTCAATTGTTAATTCTGAAATAGAAAGTGCGACATAATGGGTGCCTAGGTTTATGTATTGTCCAGAAAACACACACCACACATGCCTTGCACACTATACAGCCTATACACACTGTCTATAATCTATACAATCTATTCATACAGTCTATAGTATAGTGGTGTCGCATCCTGGGTGTAGCCCTTACTTGCGCCCCTCGCCTCCAGAGTTGGGCTCCGGCCGCTGTTTAATATGATCACCTACACATGCACAGCTCTAAAGAGCTTGATTCCTACATCACTTCTGACCATTTGCCATGAGATGATAATACTTTGATGCCCTCATTACATCCATCAGGGAACTGGCAACAAAGAGCCCATTAACCTGCCTATAATTGATTTCCCTTCCCCCATCCCCATATTAAGCCCAACATATCGGCTACTGAGGTAACAACAAGTGAAACCGTTTGCTGCTCGGCGTTGCTTGATAAAAATATACCGCGGGTTAGGGCTCCTCTTGCAGCACGCACGTTGATCTGCAGCTGAAACCCACTTTGCCCTCCTCAATGTGTGCTCTTGGAACACCGAAAAAGCCGCACTCATCGCTGAGCTGATCTCGGATAACAGTCTGGACCTATTCTGCCGAGCAGAGACCTGGCATCATCAAGATGATTTTCTCACATTGAATCAGGCCCGATAGTGAAACTTTGCATTCCATCAGAAGGCTCATTCACAAGGCCGTGGTGGTGGCCCAGCAGTTCTCCACCATGTGTCGACCGACATCCAACCGATTCTGTCGCCGACCTTCAATTCATTTGAGCAAATGTCCCTGGATTGGAGGTTGGCTCAACCTGTCAAGTTGGTGCTGCTCTTCCGCCCACCTCGAGCCTCCTCTTCTTTTGTCAATGAACTGCCTGGGCTGCTATCGAAGACGTGCCCCAGGTCTGAAAGGATCCTGATGCTTGGCAATTTCAACATCCATGTTGACTCTCTAAAGAGCCCTCTTGCAAGGGATTTCATGGCCACTCTGACCTCACTTCGCTTCACTCAACATGTGACATCTGCCACTCACAGATGCGGCCATACTTTTGATTTGGTTTGCTCATGGGGCATATCGGTAACCAACCTGTCCGTCGCTGATCCAGGTTTGTCAGATCATGCTGCCTCCATTTGTCATCACCTAGCACCAAATCCAATTTTGAAACCTTAACACCCTCACTCCAGGCATATTCACTGCAGCAATCAACAGTACTTCACTCTCCGCCTCGGCGCACTCTGCCTCTGATGTGACAACTGAAACTTACAACAACGTGGTATCAAGCATACGGGATGATATGACCCGATCAATATCGCGCTATGTCTCAGTTGGAACACCATCGCCCTGGTACCCTGCAGAACTCAGGGATTGCAGAGCACGTAGGGCTGAATGAACTTGGAGAAAATCTGGCTTCACCGTTCATGCTCAAATCTTTAAGGAACAGCTCCTCTGCTACCAGAAAGCATTTGACTCTACCCTTACCAGCCATGTTTCCAGCATTCTGGCTGATACCTGCGACGTGCCTAAGATTCTTTTCTCGACCATTAATGAGCTCCTTCATCCTACCAGTCACTCACATTCATCTCCCTTCACTAATAAAGATCAGGCAGATCAGTTGATTCAGTTTTTCTCAGAAAAAAACTGAAGCCCACCATATCTCTACCCCCTCAACCATCAACCAATACCTCAATAAATGTTCATCCACCTTCCTTGACCTTAAAACTCCTGGAATTTAACGAAATAATATAATCTGAGGTCTCTTCTTTAATTGCCTGATCTCAGCCCACAAACTGCTCTCTGGATCCTTTGCTAAGGCATATCGGAGTCTAGGAGTGACTCTTGATTTCTCACTCAGCTTTGAGACACACATAAACAAAGTGACGATGGTAGCATATCTCTATCTCAAAAATATAGCCAGACTGCGCAACATCCTGTCACCTGCTGATTCTAAGAAGCTAATACACATCTTCATCTCCTCATGAGTCGACTACTACAATGCACTGCACCCTGGTACCCCTGCCTACTTCATAAATCAACTCCAATGTGTGCAGAATGTGGCTGCTAGAGTCCTCACTCGCACACCCCATCCATGAAAACCTTTCCCCAGTACTGATGTCTCTCCACCAGTTGCCGGTTAAATACAGGATTGAAGTCAAGACCCTCCTCACCTACAAGGATCTCACTGGCGCTGCTCCAATATACATCTGAGATCTACTTCAGGCACCCTCCTCAACACGACAACTTTGATCCTCCAATAGGGGCTTGCTACAAGTGCCCAGGTCGCACCTCCTTTCGATGGGTTACAGCCTTCTTGTGCCCTGGTCCCAGACTCTGGAATGCCCTTCCATTGGAGATTCGGTCAGCTGAGTCCCTGAGCATCTTCAAATCTCATCTCAAGACTCACTGTAAGGCTTTCAAGCCCTCTAGCTCGGACTGTTTATGCAACTCAACGTTGTCGTGCCTGGATGATGGCTTTCTGCCGACCTGCGCCTGCTCAGAAACATTTGTTCCTTCCTGGTTTGTTGAAGAATTACTTTTTTTAACGCTTATTTTATGTCCTTGAATTTATTGCTATTATTTGACTTTAAGTTGAACTGTCTTCATGTTATTGTTGATATGCCATTATCTCCACAGCTCTGATTTGTAAAAAATAATAATCCCCAATAATCCGTTATTGTTGCTGATTTTCAGTTCTTATGTCGTTTTTGTTGACATGCTGTTCTCTCTGCGACTCTGTGCAGTGCTTTGTGACCCTTGTGTGAAAGAGCTCTATACATATTATTATTATTATTATGTTTTTGCCAGTTTAAATAGACGGTGGCCAGGGTGACCCTGGTTGGCCAGTTGCCTTTCAGGGATAGGAGTATTAGGGGAAAATTTTACAGGCCAGATGCCCTTTCTCACACCAGCCATCCTCCTTTAGTCAAATGGCATTTAGGATCATTTGTCAGTGAGACCCTGCCAGGAGTGATATACTCTAGTGCTAGACTTTAGGTGACATAGTTCTGAGGTGCATAGGGACACGCAAACTCCTCCACCACAATAAGGTTACAATCCATGAGAAGCGGTCGTGAAATGTAATGTTCTAGCAAAACGTCTGCAGTGTGTAGGAGAGTGTGGTATTTGGCAATTACCTCATATGCCTACTGCAATCAGTGCTCTTTCACGTAATGTAAAAAAATATAATTCCCAGTGTATCGGCTACTGTAAACGCTCAATAATTTAAAAATTGTAATTGAAAGTATTTCCACGTTGAAACAAGCCTTAAGGTAATGCTCATTTTCATCTTGGGTCTTGAACTCGACAGAAATTCCAAATGTTGGCAGAGGCTGTTCTCAATTCTTATACAGAGTTGCATCTGTTGTTTTGATGCCGTCGCTGGGAATGGGAATTGCCCTCCCAAGTATTACGATTGTGAGTTCGGGCACTGTGCCCTAGTGGCACGATTCTGAACCTTCAGCAATGAAAAAACAAAACATTTAAAGTCACATCCTGGCATGCTGTAGTCCGTGATGTCACTGCAGCAATATTGCCGGTGTGATGTCATTCGAGTGCTGCTGTTTGGTGTCTTTGCACATTTTGTTCTCATTTAACAAAGCTTCACGCGTGCTGGACGGTTTGGGACACGCAACCTATGCGCGCGTTTTAAAAATAAGATTGCGCCATGTGCCGCATCATGTCATCTCCTTTGTATTGTCCATCTCGTCACAAAATTAACCTTGCCGCCTCTCAGTTTACCACTGCCGTGTAACATCATCTCTCCACTGCTGGATAAAGGCATTCCATACAGTCACTTGCGTTATTGCGCTGACGCCACAATTTATTTCGCTCCTTCGCGTAAGCTAGGTTAGTGGCTTCAAAACCATCACGAGCTGCTTGCCGGTGGCCAGAGTATAGTGCCCTCCCCCCGAGATATCTCCATACCACCCTATTCCGAGTTAGCACGCCGAGCGCGCCCCATCCCACGGTCGCATCCCGCCAGTGTTGACGATGGTCGACGCAGAACTATGGTGCCGTCAACCGAGGCGCCCACCCGGGCGATGCCTACCTGAAGAGTGGCTCGGTCCCCAGGTGTAAAGTATTGCGAGTCGGGATGGCAGTCAGTCACTTTGCATTTAAACTGGAAGGCGCAGTCCAGCTGTGCAGCAATTTAAATATTTGTCCAGAAGGGAGGGGTAAGCAATTTACAACATCATCAAGGCACCAAGGACAATTTTGTCAGGACAATGAACCGAGGCAGTGTGTCTTTAGACTGTGGGAGGAAACCGGAATACTTGGCAAAAACGCGCGCCGACAAGGGGAGAACATGCAAACTACACAGGTACCCGAGCGGGGAATCAAACCCAGGGCTTCTCGCTGTGAGGTGGCAGCGTTATTTACTGCATTTGTCATTTTTAACGTATGTTGTATTGTAGGAATCCCATGTCTAGAACTTGCAAGCTCACTGGGAACATTTTTATTGTAGTCTGATCATATTTTACATGTTGTTTTGCAACGATGTGTATATTTAAAAAAAAACAATTTTTTTTATTTCTGCTGATGTTCTGTTCCAGTGCCATTGTTGTTGGCGTGCCATTCTCTCCTCAGCTCTCCTCAGCTCTGTGCAGCGCTTTGTGACCCTCGGGTGAAAATCACTTTATAAATGCAATTATTATTATTATTAAACATTTAACCTCACCAACTATAGGGAAGAGAACATTGTGTTCGGATGAGATGGAGAAAGAGCGGGTGAGAAGCGGTTGAGAAGCGGGTGAGAAGCGGGTGAGAAGCGTATACACAACAAGCAAGAGAGTAGACGTATTTGCAGAAGACAGGAGAGATATGTGGAGATAGGCAGGTTAAGTTACTGGACACTCAGGCTGTCAGCTGTAGTTTCTCTCAAGGATTGGCCCCCCATCCTAAATGCCATCTCCGGTGTGTTGCGGAACATGATTACTGGGCAAAGTATGTAGCTTAATTAGATCACACAACTGTGTTATGCACTTAACTTAACAGGCTAAATGCATAATTGATTTTTCGGTTAGGCCATATGTAACCCACAACAAAATAAGTGATTTTGAATCTTAATATTGGCTGCAAAACCCCAGCATTAAGTTCGACTGCATGCATTAAAATATTTTCTATATTACTGTGAGAATTGTCCATAGGGCTCTGAATTTGAGATTACTTTGTTTATGCGCCCCTATATATTCCCTAAATCTGGAGCCCCTTGAGTTGCTTGGGTCCCTAATATTTGCTTATTTAGTTTATGCCTAGCACCATGAGTGGTACCGGTACCCATCAGAGAAATGCTCTTTTAGATGAACATGTCCTCAGACGAACAAATTTACGTTTTAATATTTGAACGCTAGTGTGTGTGGGTGTCACGATGGCACGGTCATTACCGCTGCTGCCTTACAGTAAAAAGGTCCTCAGATTCCTGGCTCAGGTACTTTTCTGTGTGGAGTTTGTATGCTCTCCCCGTGTCCACGTGGATTTTGGCAAGTACTCCGGTTTTCTCCCACAGTCCAAGAACATGCTGCTGCCTCGGTTAAGTGACATGCTTGATAAATTTCCGCTAGTGTCCTGAGATGGACTGGCATCCCCGTCTGGGTCATGTCGAACTAGAGGAAGCCACACGTCCAGATCGGATATCACTCCTCCTTGCCAAGGTTAATTGCCCTGACTCAATTACCCTCGATGCCCTGAGATGTTGTAACTTGCTCACCCCATCCCGCTGGACAACTGTTAATAAGAAATACATAGCTCAACAGTTCCTTCCAGTAAAAAAAAATTAACTGCGCTCGTTAAATTGTACAACGTCCACTTTAAACAAATCCTATTTCACGATGACCATAACCTGTATTGACTTTATCCTAGCTAAAGATTAATATATGATTACATGTAAAGATTATTTAGAAAATCAATTTGCCGTGCTATATTTCTAATGATTTAGCCTTCGCTTAATGCCTCCCACATGAAAGGCGAAATGTCGCAAAAGACAGAGGATGAGCACTCGACAGGGTTATCCTGAAAGAGCCACTCTTGAGAGCAGTTCTCATTGTACGATTTTGAACATTTCAAAAAGTATTGAACCATCTATTCTATTGCTTTGTCAAGTGTATCATCCAAATAGATTGATAAATGATATGAAATAAGCAATGCCTACTTATATTCCGTGATGGAATCACCTGGGTGATGGAATCACCTGGGTGATGGAATCACCCGGGTGATGGAATATAAGTAGTTGTTATCAATCCCTTCAGACAGATGTGATTGTTTTTATGGTCGCCACAATGAAAGACGTGTACGAAAAATGAGTGTGCTTTTGGTGCACCGATTGGAAGGTAATACGTCGCTTTGGGACATGATTGATTGGCAGTTTGGCGGGTTGGTCGTGTTGAGTTTGAAAATAGTAATATTTTAACGTTTAGATGTCAGAGTGGCTTGCATCACACCGGATACACCTCCGGGATCTCATCATTATTTCTCTCCACAGCTCTGCAGCGCTTTGTGACCTTCGGGTGAAAGGCGTTTCAAGACTGTAAATATCATTGCTTATTATAAAGAATAAATCAAACAATTTGGACGTCAGCAACATATTTAGGCCGGCATTTTCAGTTTGTTGCAGGTTAATATGTCAGTTAGAAATACTGCCTCTGACCATGTTATGGTTAGCATATGTGCTTGTATATCCCCCAGCATGGCAAGTTGAAAAAGATGTTTTCAAGTTTATTCCCACCCTCTGTAATGATGGAGGTGTTCACACCTCGATGTATGAGAATTGCTCCAGAGTAATTTTCCTCTGCTTCTTTCCACCCGGTAATATTAACGGGGGTACGCCAGAGTTACTTGATTAAGCAAGTCACGCGGTGGGGTATAGTGTGGTTAATGCTACCTCTTCCAAGACGTCTGACCAGTGTAGAAGAGTAGATAAAAGCACCAGCTAGAGAAGGCCATTCCAACAGTAGACGTGTACATCAAGCAATGGCTGAAATTTTAAATGTGCTTAAATGCTTATGTATTGACATGTTAGTCTGCTAATAAACCGCCTGTCATATTTGTTTTATAAAATTACAATAAAACAACCCAGCCTTTACAATATGGTCATGAGCGTTTGTTTGACTATATTCATCCCTGGTCGTGTTGGATTAAATGTGTTTTTCCAATGTTAAGCAGAAATGTGAAACACTTTTAATTACAATCACAATTTGACCAATTACAGACGTCTTGTCTGAACCAGTGGCGTGTTTTGCCCGTACAGCGAATATTTAATATGCATTTCGGCAGAGAGCGAGTTCCCTGAACTAATGAACAATTGTTATCGAGACACAACTGTAAAGAAATAGAGCGTGTGTATCTTTAGCGATTATGAAAATCCAATTGGGATCAAAATAATAAAATATAGAGGTGAGTGCTATCAGGATAGAGTGCTGTGAGTAAAATTAAATTTGATAAAGAAAGTCAACGTCTATATATGCTAAGAGAGAACGTTATCAAGAATTGCATTTTGCCTACTATGACTTGGATCGGCACGGTGGCCCAGTGGGTAGCGCTGTCACCTCACAGCAAAAAGTCCCGGGTTCGAATATCAGCTCGGGTGCTTTTCTGTGTGGAGTTTACATTTTCTCCCTGTGTCCGCGTGGGTTTTTGCTGGGCACTCCGGTTTCCTCCCACAGTCCAAAAAAACCATGCTGCTGCAGAGGTTAATTGGCTTACAGACTAAATTGCCCTCAGTGCCCGGTGATGGACTGGCGTCTCATCCTGGGTATATCCCTGCCTTGCGCCCTCTGTCTGCCCGGATAGGCTCTGGCTCACCGCGACCCTGTGCAGGATTAAGTGGTTCTGACGATGAGATGAGACCTGGATCAAACACGTGGACTCTCACAAGAAAGATTTAATAGAGGATTTAGAAGTGCACAAACGAGCGTAAAGAGATGCATGTGGTCGAGAATTATGTCAAGAATTGTGAAGAACACGTATCGGGAGAACAAACACAAATTGGAAATATAATATACGATGAGTAAAAGTAAGTAGGCTTGGGCAATGAACATTTCTAGAAGGGATGGTGGCTGACAGACTGGTCTGACAATGTAATGGCAGCCAGAGAAGGAAATGTTCCCGAGAGGAAGGCCACGGTGGAGATGGAAGAGATTAGTGCGGGAGTAGGATTGAGATAGCCTATGGTATTGGGCAACTCTGGATGAGCGAGGATGTGGCTGTTTGAAGGAAGATGATAATGGCACCAGCTAATACCTAATGTATGCGTCTCATAACGATGCTGTCGCATTCGTTTTAGCTTTGGTGCAATGAATCCCTTGAGGGGTTTTTCATAGATGATGACGGGCAGGCAGTTGTTATTACAGCAGGTTCTCAAGTGTGGGAGGCAATGGACTCAGTCTGGTGACCAATGGCTGCACAAGGACACATTGTTAAATGTTGGTTTCATTTAATGCCCATACGTTGACAAGCAAGGGCAATACTTAGAAAGTGGGACACTCGTAAGTGGGACTGTCCAGCAACAGTTGTCAGGATTTGGCAACAGGAAGGAAGCAATGTAGGGGCGTGGTATCTTCAATGGTATTTGCCATGGTAACCTCTGACCTTTAATATTTCACACAATTCAGCATTATCCATCCTTTAAATCTAATAATAGTGAAGTTGATTGTCGTGTGACGAGTACTCTCGACATTGCTTGAAGGTGCACCATCCAGCATTAACCTATATATGCCTATTGCACTGTGTTCAGACGGAGTTTTTTGGCAGCAACTTCCGGCTGCCATTCCAGCTCGAAGCGCTATTCTGGACCAGAGGGTTGTGAAGTTCAATGCCGCCTGGCACGTTGCCAAACCATTGGTGTAATTGTTACATCTTTGGGATGCCACTTTGTGTGCTGCGCTCCATCCGGTGCTTCGGTGGGGATGCGTGCCGCACTCGTGCCAGTAATAATAATTTTTCCATAAGTACTTTCGCAAAGTGTTTGCTTTCGAAGAGAGAGAAAATGACACCACCATGTGCCAAACATTGCATCTTCTGTACATTAATGTGTTGTCGACAAAATAGCGAGTGCAGTTATGCTTTTGAAGAATCCGGAGGGAAAAACAATCCACACATTCACGGAAATAAAAACACAAACTTGACACGGGAAAGCACCCGAGCCGGGAATGGAGTCCTTATCCTCCTTGCTGACAAGTGCGAGCGTCACTACTGCGCGACTGTAGCGCATGGCCACTCATTCCACGTGCTCATTTGAGCCTTGCGCAAGGACAATAAGTCGTGGGTGGCAGCAGAGGGGTGCGGCGGCGGCTGCCACCGCAGCCTCCTCCGCAGCCACCTTGCCCACGTCAGCATCTCACGCTGCTCTTTCTGCCCTAAGGATGGGAGCGGCTACACCCGGCCCCCACACACAGGCTTCCAGCACTCCGGACATGCGGAGTGAAGCCCCTATGCCCGGCCGCTGGCAAACGCCGGATGTATATTTAGCACCTCACATGGCGTGCGCCGCCGATGCCGAAAGTTTACATCTCCATCTGGGCGTGAGCTCTTGCGTTTCGGAAACGATAGGTCAGGTGGCTGACGCACCTGTCACTAGAATTATTTTAGAGTCTAACCCATGGTTCTAACTTAGTGGTAGCTTTAGAAAGATTGGTTACATAATCGCGCCCGTGATGACATCTGCCATATTTACCTCGGAGTAAACTTTAATAGAAACAGGACACACATATATCCCAGCTAGAGTTGTTTCACAATGGACCCCACTTAAGAATGCTTCATGAGGCTTTTCATGTATGAACGAATTGGCAGATATGTGCTCTGTTTCGCATTCTCACACACCTAGATTTTATGTGTTTGGCTTGGAATAGCCATCACAGTCAAGCGTGTTTTGAACTGTTGGATCACATCAGCGTGGTGCTGGGCTTTGGCCAAAATAAACTTTCCAAGACACCTAGGTACAAGGTGTTTCCCTTTATAATGCGTGCCAGCTGCGTGGCTTGTTGTATTAGCTGAGGCCTTCTGTTAGTGGAAAGGACCTCTAATCTTAGGGAATACGCGTAGCTTAAAGTGCTCGCGTTTACCTCACAACCACGTAACCAGCTACTGCGTTGGCTGACATTACTCTTTGTTGTGTCCAATCAATTTCCCTTGCACTGCACGCCCTCGGTGCATCTCAACCAATGCCCATTTACATCGGTGGCTCGTGTGAATCGGCCACCTTGCACTCATGGCCGGTAGGTGCCCCAGCAGCGCTGACATGGTGTGCGCTGTTGCCTCTTTGTGAAATTCCGTGGAAATTTTGTCGACTTGCATTTTAAAAATAGGAACGCCTGCTGCGTCATGGGAGAGAGGGGCGGTGGAAAGCTCTGTCAGTTATGCTTCAGTAGATGGTCACGCTTTTGCCGGCCCATCCGGTTTTTGGACCCCGACGTGGGTATGGTCAGCAAGTGAAGGACTGGAAAAAAAACGAGTAAGGCCAAGCGAGTGGGGCGTGGGCGGCCGCACCATCGATAAGCACAACCTTTACCTGAAAAGTGCAGCAGCCGCAGAAAGGAAAGAAAACAGAAAAAAAAATCCCGCACTGGTAATCTCTGTGCCACTGCCACCATATGTTAGTACTTGGATGAAAATAGCAACGATCGGCATCTAAATTTAACATCCACAAAGCATTTTCAATTGGAACGTAGCTCATTGTAGGCACGCTGACGCTATGCGTTTGGCGATTGCACTGCATGAGTGTTTACATCGGTGTCTGTTTACTTTACAGTCTACAAAATTGGGTGCGAAGAAAAATCCCAGGACTTGTTTCCTTTTTACTTGCATTTGAAGTTGAATTACCTATATATAAAATATGTAATTAATGGAGAACGTGTTTTATGTAGAGTTATGTCAGCACCGAGGGCAGCAGGCTCGAATCCTGGATGAGTGCATATTTTATCTGCACAGCACCATGTGTTAGTCACATTACTTCGGACTTATTAATTACTATCCTTAAACTTTAAAGCCAGCAGCAATATTTCCAAAAGGACATCCAGAAGAAATCCAGAAAACATCATCAGCAACAGACGTCATAAGCTGTTACACCCTTCGAACAAGGGTACACTGCTTGTGATAGAAATAGAAATATGTACATAAGATTGTAATGATGTAGGTTTTAACGGCTCGATGCATGATGATTGGTCCGAAAAGCTACTCTCTCGGGACAGCCGCGTCGATGGCCCTCTCTCCTCGCGACGTTCCGCCTCACACGTTGGAGGCATCCTCAGGCGCAGTATGTGTGTAGTACCTGTTGCTCCTATATATATGTGGGTACTGTGTATGTGTTGAATCATCTTTTGTTGTATGGGGTCTACATCTGAATCACATTAAGACTAATCTCCTTATCCTATTCACACCCCGGAACTGCGATGACCCCCTCCTACTTTGTCTGTAGCTAGCCCCCAAATTTGCATCTCATGAAAGAACCTCTCACACAAATGGCGATCCCCCTCTGATGTCCACACTCCACAGCTCTATATCTGTGCATTTCTGACTTCAATAACTGGCCTCCAGGTTTGGCTGAGCTTTATATTCATTTCTTGTTGACGGTTCATTGTCTTTCCTGTCTTGTAATCTCAATTGCTTCAGGAATTAATCTTGGACCTTTATGGCAGATGGCTGCTAGTACTTGTATCTTATCAAAATCGATTCTCTGTTGTTTATCTACACTATGTGCTGCTGTTGCTGATTTATCCGTGTGCCGCAAACGTACTGCTGCCTCGTGTTCTCTTTATCTTGTGGCTATTTTTCTTGTTTGTCCAATGTATGCTTCTTCACAGTTGTTGCAAGGAATGCAATATGCGCCTTCTGTCTAGCGGTAGTCGGTCTTTAGGTGATTTGAGTACGTCTTGTATCTTCTGGTGGGTTGTGAAGACTGTTTTTATTTTATATTTTTTAGGTATTTGCTAATTTTGTCTGTGGTGCTTTTCACATATGGCAGGAAAGCATGGGTCTTGATATCTTCCTCCTCATTTTCTTGCTCTTTATGTCTACGTTCTCTCGTTATGGCACATTGGATTTCTGTTTTTGTGTATCCATTGCTCGCCAGTGCTTGTTGTAGATGTCGTTGCTACTGCTGCTGCAGAAGATGTAGTATTGTACAGTATTTAATAACTGGGAGCAAAAAAATTGAAGTGTCTTAGTGTGTAAGTCTCTCATCTCATCTCATTATCTGAAACCGCTTAATCCTATATAGGGTCACGGTGAGCCGGAGCCTATCCCGGAAACACAGGGCGTAAGGCAGGAATACACCCGACGACGGGACGCCAGTCCATCGCCGGGCATTGCGGGACAATTTTAGTCTGCGAGCCAATCAACCTATCCAGGAGCATGCTTTTGGACTGTGGGAGGAAACCGGAGCACCCAGCGAAAACCCACGCGGACACGGGGAGAGCATGCAAACTCCACACAGAAAGGCACCCGAGCCGAGAGATTCGAACCCGGGACCTTCTTGCTGTGAGGCGTCAGCGCTAACCACTGGGCCACCGCGCCGCCCTAGTGTGTAAGTGAGCAGTGTTAATCATGGTTATCAGCCCTGAACCAGTGGTGGAAATCCCATGTGCCTATGGTGGCGATCAGTAACTCAATTACAAACATTCCTGACTTTCCATAAGAACTTATTTTATCAATCGTGGCGTTTTGGTGGAAGTGGCATACATGCTGGTGCATTGAGTACCACTGCTGCCTCACATCAAGAAAGGCCTGGGATTCCTGGCAATGGTGCTTTTCTGTATAGAATTTGCACGTTCTCCTCGTGTCCGTGTAGGTTTTCTCTGTTTACTTTGATTTCTTCCCACAGTCCAAGGACACACTGCTTAGGTTATTTGACTTTCTGGCTAAATTTCCATTGATTCCCTACGATAGACTGGTGTCCCTTTCTGGGTGTCACTAAATCAGTTTATATTTGAGCTGGAAGGAACTGGAGAACTACGTAGTTTTTTTTACTGTTGTGCAGCCGGGAGGGGTACCCAAGTTATAACATCTCAGGGCACCGGAGACAATTTTAGTCATGACAAATAATCTAGGCAGCATGTCTTTGGACTGTGGAAGGAAAATAAAAAGAACTCGACAAAAACCCACACAGACACGGGGAGAACATGCAAACGCCACACAGAAAGGAACCTGAGCTAGGAATCGAACCCAGAACCTTCTTGCTGTGAGACAGTAGTGCTGTTCACTGCACCACCGTATGGCCATGCCTTGCGTCCTGTGTCTGACAGAAGTTTTAATTCACATTTTTTTGCGAGTCGAGCATCCTACAGCAACACCATCTAGGGACATGTTTCAAAATGAGTCCAACGTTTTCAAGTAAATGTTCTTTGTGCGTATTTTTGAATTGCAGTTACGATTCGAAATCTCGGTATAATTACAGAGTGCTTGTCAAGGTGATGCTTTAAAACAAGCTCAACAATAATGACTTATGGCATAATTTATGCACATTGTCATAATGTAGCACAATATAGCAATGTAGTCAAGTCCACGTATCTCCCCATATGTATTCACAGTGCTGTGTATATATGTTCATATGATACAGTATGTAATGCACACACAATACCACGCGTGGTCATAGGCGAGGCACAGCTATAAAAAAAATTGCTTAAAGTTAACTCAGCAATGTAAGCGTAATGTTTGTATGCATTAATAAATTTCCTTTTGTTTGTGTTAGCGAGGCTTTTCAATAGGTTTCTTAAAAGCCCAGATGATTTATACAATGATTGCATATATTACATTGTTTATGTTATTATTATATAGATTGATGCATTATCAATGTGACTGCTACTATTAGCGATGACTTTCTCATCGTCATATGATAAATACGATTTTAAATATTCTTCCATTTACTTCTGGCGGTTTGGAATAAAGACTTTTTTTAAGTCATGGAAAATATATTGTGATTGTTGCCCACATATTGGAATGTTCGTATTACATTTCAGATATCAAGGAATTCTTCAACAGAATATGGAATTGTGGTTTTGAATAGCTGGACCATTATAGATTTAATGGAATTCTTCCATGGTATGTGAGATGTTGATTTTTTAAAAATAGACGCCAAATTGAGAATTTCATGGAATTTCTCTGCAGAACTTGTTGGCACAACAACATTCATAAAGAATGTAATTTGAATATATGATCACATCTCTGCCGCTAAAGGAAAACACATTTTTATAACATTTATACAAAATGTGAATCGATGTATTCTGTAAGTTATTGTCACCTAAATATAACAGCATCTGATAATATTGGAGGATATGGGGATTGCGGTCCCACCACGAACCATGCTTGTGGTCAACAGTCAAGGGAAAAAAAAACATTTCGCTATCACGTAGTGGTACAATACAGCAGAAAAAAGTATTTTTGACAATTATTATTTAGTTATTACTTAACAGACCTCTTTATCCAGGGCGGCTTATTTCATAAATAGATATTTACAGATAAAACCCGCATTGAAATACTTTTATCTCTACAATGATGTTGGTTATCACGGCTCAACAAGGAAAATATCTGTCGACAGCTGCTCATTCGAGATAGCCGTATCGAGCATTTACTCGTGACGTTTCACTTCCCACATTTGAGGCATCACCAGGCATCAGACTGGTTTAGCTGAAAGAAGTTCTGTTATGTGTCTGTGGGTGACGTTTGTTGGTGTGACATGGACATTGTCGTATATTCTAGATTTCGCAGACTCCACTGTTTCCTTTTGAGCGTTTAATGAGCGCTTTTATCTCATTAAAAACGACACGACTCCGAGCGTTTGGAACTATTGTCACGATTTAGGCTGTGATTCCAGTCGAGAATAAATTCTCTTGTAACAGTGAATGGCAATATCTCTAGTGACTGGGAGTTATGTGGATCCATGGTACATATAACGTATGGGACACGTGCATAGCAAAAAACACCCATTCTTTTGTTTGCAATGTGATGTGTGTAGTGCGCGCTGAAGACCGAATATTTCACGAAGTAATGGATCGTTATGTTGTTGCTAAAAAGTACACACCTAAAAGTCATGAGTGTCAGGCCCTGCTGATCGATACCAACGATTCGGTGGGTGGTGACTCACCTCTCGCTATGACAACCACTTTTGACTTTGTGTAATGGTACTTATTTTATCAATCAGGGAAAGATAATGGGGTGAGTTGACAATCTCCCCTATGGAAATCACAATTCTCAAACTTTAATCTGGTTTGCGCGAGCCCACAGTACCACCCAACAGCTGTTGTTTTTTAGACTACACGTACAGAAATGGGCAAATATCCAAACTTGTTGCAAAAATGGGAGCTGAACCTTTGGGTAGAGATAGTTGACCACCGGTTGTGACACACCTTCGTTCGCTGCCTTTTTGAAAATGCGGGCGAAGTGAAGGTTTAATTGTGCTGCAAAGTGGATTAGTGGTACCGTGTTTAAGCCTACTCGGACTGCAGTGTTGAATCGCCTACTTCTGTTCACGTGTTGGCACACGCGGTCTTTACACGCGCTTGTTACTGCTGTGAAGGAGCATGCGGTACCACGGACCATAATGCAAACCGCAGCATAAACCACATCCCAGAAAGAGTTGGCCAATTTTAAGCACCTGTAGCAAACAATTACAATGGGTTTTTTTTCGTTTGGGTCGTATTATTGACCTAAAAGCTGCTTGCAGCTGTTGAAAAGTAACCCAAACCCACATTTTTGTGTGTTGCTTTGTACATTAAAAGCCCTTAGGCCTCATGAGTGATGTACCCCGTGTCGAGATGTGAGTCCTGTGTTGGCCTGTCAGTGTTGTTATATTTTGTTCATTTGTCTTCAGGTGGTTAATAATTACAGCTAATGGATTCCCAAGTGGTCGTTAGGATGCCTCAGTGTCACGTCTCGTCCACGACCAGACGTGCAATTTGCGTGTGTTATAAATTGTATTATTATTACCTTATTATATAAAGTGTGTGTAAAATGCTCTGCTCCACAATGAAAAAATATTGGGCCATTGTTCATTCATTCGTTATCAATACCCGCTTAGTCCTGGCCGAGAGAGGGTGCAAGGCGGGGTAATACCTAGGATGTGACGCCAGTACATCCTAGGACACACCTTTTGGGGCAGCAACTTGTCTTTGGGTGGTGGGAGGAAACTGGAGTACCCGGCAAAAAACCACGCCGCACGGGGAGATAGAGAACTCGCAAACCCCAAACAAAAAGGCACCCAAACCGGGAATCGAACCCTCGGGACCTTGTTTTCTTGCTTATTCGTCCAGATTCAAACTTAAAAGTTGCTCACTAACTCGAAATGTGTTCAGGGTCCCATTGTGACCTTCCATTTCATTATCTCTTGTCTAATTGGTTGACTTGTCGAAGCAATCATCAATAATAATCTCTCTCTCAAAAACAAGAATCCTTGGCTACTTTGAATTTGCTTTTTCTGCCCACATGGTCAGATGATGAAATACCAATGCTGAAATACGATGGGAACGTTGGAGGATTTTGTCCTGAAAGCTTGGATCATAGGGCACTTAAAAAATTATCTTATGATGAATTTTATAGAGTGTCGTTGCCACAACTTGCCTTTGGCAATCATTGAGGAACCACAGACATGCTGTCAGGTGGTGAGCTTGTGCCAACAATAGTTTTGTGATTGTGATAATCACTTACATCTGATTTTTGCTTGCCTTTTTTGTCAGGTGGAACGAGACTTTGAACGAGAATATGGAAAACTTCAACAGTGAGTAGAATAACATTGCAGCAAGCTGCATTCTTTTGCCGATTAGCCGTGGCACAGTTTTTGGGCCATTTATTATATTAATTGTTTTTAATAACAGGTATTGCCACATGATTTATTGCACCGTCTGCACTTGTGATGTATGGCACGCTTGAGCAGGGTCCACTTTTGAAGACGAGCTCCTAGAAGTGCAATTGAGCAGCTACCTTGGCTAAGCGGTCTCAAATAAAGAATAAAGTAAAGTACACAATCGCAAGAATTATGAAGCAAGGTCTGCTGGCACACCGCATTTATAAGGGCTTACTGGTTTCGACCAGTCATCCATACGTATTTCTCACCAATGTAGAAACATAGGCACTGGGACAGCTGCTGTATGGCATTGTTGGGGCACATTTGCCTGTGAGCTAGAGGTCAGTTAGGCAGTTTGTATTTAATACGGAAGTTACCGTGGCGCTATTTAGCTCTTTTTTTATAGTTAACCAGCGGGGAGGGGTACGCATGTTATAATATCTCAGGATACTGGGAGTAATTTAGTTAGGAGAGGTAACCTAGGCAGCAGGTCTTTTGACTCTGGGAGGAAACTAGAATGCCCGGTGAAAACCCACACAGACACGGGGAGAGTGTGCAAACTCTACAGAGGCAGCAACCCAAATCTGGAATCGAACTGGGGTCCTTCTTGCTGTGAGGCGACAGCGTTGCTCACCGTGCCACCCTGGGGCAGCAATGCGCAGAGGCTGGGAAATGCACTTCGACTGAACTTTGATCCAAGTGGTGAGGAGTGTTTTGCTGAACTCTGGGACAAGGAGATAACAGATCTGCTTTATTTCCCAATGAATGTTGGCGAATACTCTTTTTAAATGAGGTTGCTTAAGCGATATTTGCCTTGTTTCTTTTGCTATTATTTTCTTTATCGTTGGACTTACGTCAATTATTGTCACGGCTGTCCCATCAGTAATGTAAGCAGTGCCAAGGAATGGCTGCTGAGCATGAGGAGGCCACAGAACTGCACCATGAGTCACTGTCTATTTGCACCGTGTTAACCTCACGATATATTTTTACATTACGTTTTTTAAATTAATGTTTCAGCCGTGAGAATTTTACTTGTCCTTATTTAACAGGGAAATGTATTGGAATGTTTTTCTGTTGTTTAACAATTATATACAGGGCTGAGATAATTAACTCGGTGCACTTGAAAAGCTACTCAAATCTCAGTTAGCTAAACCTGGATACGAGGACCAGGTTTCATGGGTGTCAACTCTGAGGTCTGACATGGGCCTCATCTCCCTCAGCTCTCAGCCACCTCCTCTTCTCTGTGTGCAACAAGCAACTCTCAATGGCTCTTACAATACATTTATTCATGAAGATGTGCAGCAGAGTGGTGCAGTGGTAACATTAAATACCCTGCTCATTGCAGTATGATCCCTACCTCGGGCACCTTTGTGTAATTTCTGTGGTCTCCCCTGTTCTGCATGGGTTTCCTCCATGTTCTCTGGTTCCTTGATATATCTAAAAAACCTCATTAATTGGCCGATAACATCACAATAATTAGGACGCAGTGGCAAATATTAGTGCCAGCCAACCACATGGCTGCTTTCCGCTATATCCCTCCAGTTTCTTCGTGCTTTTGAGTCTTCTCTTCAAAAGTATAGTAATAATAATTGCACTTCTCGAGTGCTTTTCACCCGAGGGTCACAAATCGCTACACAGAGCTGTGGAGAGAATGGTATGTCCGCAACAACAACGACATGTGAACGGCATGTTAACAACAAAAACATTTTTTGTTTATTATTACTACAAATCAGCTGTGGTGAGAACGGCATGTCAACAACAACATCATAAGAGCATGTCAATTGCAAGTCAAATAATGGCTGTAATTTAGAAAAGGACATAAAATAAGAGCTAAAAATAATTGTTTCCCAAACGAGGGAAGGCATAAGTGTTCCTGAGCAGGCGCAGCTCGGCAGCGAGCCATCATCCCAGGACAACAATGAACGGCATTCCTTCGACATTGAACTGAATACAGCGTGCGTTATAAACTTGTAAATGTCATTAAGTTATTCCATTTTTTGGATTAGGTCACGTAAAAAAATGTTTGTCGTAAACCCTCCACCACCCGACAACTACCAATTACTAAAGTTTGTCAACGTGAACAAAACGTGCCAATTCTTCACTATCTCAGCACACCGGGTGTGTTGGAGAGCAATGTCACGCATTTTTTTACGTGACCTTACCCAAAAATTGGAATTCATTGATAACATTGGCCACGAAAGCCTTCGAATTAAGGTTGTAAATGTCAACTTGAATGTGACTTTGCAATGGGTAGGACATGTGTGGAGGGAGGAGAGCATGTTTCACAGAAGCAAAGACTGGCATGGGCACCCCGAGGTCGGCAACCAAGGGGAGACCCTACGTCCATTTGCTGCGGGAGCTGACCTTGGAGGTCGAGTGTCGACTGTCCAAGTCACCGGATCTAGCAGAATGATGAAAGTGATAATACGCTGGTGTGGCATCGGTGATATTAACTCTCATGAGCTCTTGGCCTTGTGAAGCTTAGAGAGGAATGGCTTGTGGTGCGCACCCATGCTGCTCCTCCCCTACCAGGCTCGAGGAGCAAATTAAGAAGCTCTACAAAGACGTGAAAAAATGCGCGGACGCAGACGGAGGTGAGGCAGTAAAAAGAGTTAAATACAGTGTTGGGATTTTCCTGTGTGACCCCACCGACCCTCTTGAGTACACAGAGGGGTAGATATTTTATGCCGACTTAGACTATGAATTGCTGACAAACGCTTCTTAAATCACAGCAGCTTCAATGCAATAATAACATTTTCGTGTGGCAGTGTTAGTGTAATCCGTTATATAAAAGACATTGTAAGATACCAATAAAGTTAATTCCTAATGGGGTTGGAACATGAGTGTTCACAGCATTGTGGCAAAAAAATAAAATATTTGTGCGTCACAAGTCTTTTTTTTCGAAAATGATATGTAAAAGTGTAATAAAATTACCTCAAACTATGTATATAATATGATGAAAGTTTACAGTTCATGGCAATTGTGTATTTGTAAAATTAATTTCTGGATCTGTGAGAAATAAATTGGACAATGCCCATTCACAGCGGTGTGCCGTAAAATGTACACGCGGCTTGACTAACAAAGTAACCTTACCATTTGTCTTTGCACCGTATACCATAGATTGTTTTTGTAGCGCCGATTACGAGCTCTTAAGACCATGCACAGCACACGGGAGGCATCGCCACACTACAGTCGAGTTGTTGACCCATTGAATTACAGATGCCACTCGTTGGTTGTGTTGTACGCACGCTTTCCACAATATTCGTTTTATGATAAGATACAGTATTGCTTTCCAAAAATGTTCTTTCGAGATATCTTTGTCAAGTGATCCCTCTCCTTTGCGACGTTTCGCCTCCCACATTGGAGGCATCTTTAGGTGTTTGTGAGATGCCTCCAACGTGAGTGGCGAAACGTCGCGAAGAAGAGAGGGCGCACTCGACATGGCTATCCTCAAAGAACAACTTTGCAAAGCAATTCTCATACATCGAGCGATTAAAACCCACATTGGTACACGATGCGATATCAATTGCAGCTGTGTCGAAGTCTGCGCTCAAGATCACGGCTGACCTCCAGTCAAGCCAGTCAAGCCTGCAGGATGAGGAGCTGGCTCTTGCCGTCGAAGCTCTGGACCTGGCCTTCCGTCGGGTGGATAATTACAACCAAGAGAAGGTCAGTGCACGCCGACTGCCCCGCGGGCACACGCTGCACCTGCTCTCGCGGTGGGGTCACCAAGTGGCGGAGTGGTGGTGCATTCGCCGCTCATTGCAGAGGTCCAAGATTTCAAATTCACCAGCTGTCCATCGTGTTTGTTCGGTGCATTGGTGCCTCACTTGTGACCGTGTTACTGCATGGCAACGACAATTAATTAAAGCAAGTCATGTGTGTTTTTGATTGCACTCATTTCACCGAGTAATTAATGCAAAAACACCAACACATGATGCCTCCAATGTAGAAGGTGAAACACCGCAAAGGAGAGAGGAAGAACATTAAACACCGCAGCGCTGCCTTAAAATATAGCTAATCGACATTTCAGGCAATGGCACTTCTACACTTGTTTGACAGTCTTCTTCGACAATGCAGAACTAGACTTTATGAAATTATCCAAACACTATGACCTCTTTTCAAACGTCCAACCCAGTGGGTTTTGCAAGCCAAAAATACATTTATATTTTCTCAATTGTAATCCTACATGCCACTTACATTAAATTGGTGCAACAAAGCAGGTAGTGAATTCAGATGAATGTTAATTTAAAATGACATTGGTGTCAAAACAGACACCACATGTTTAAGAATACTAAGATTATCAGAACTGATTAGCATTTGTTAATGTGATTACTTAGATGTGGTTGACTTTTTGCGTAATGCAAGATCTCACAATTAAATATCATTGCATTAGTGAAAACCTCCTTTGTGTTTGTGAACATTGAAAATATTTTTCTGTGTAGTGACAACATTATCATAAAATCAAACCTGCCAAACCGCTCACACAAATACATTAATTCAAAAGTATCTCTTCATAGTTTTTGTTCAGGAAACAACGGTATTTTTTTCCAAAATTCTCCCAAGTCTAGCAGAGAAGTGTAGGCTGTGTTCACACAAATGCTTTTTCTTTGCAGAAATTCTCACCACTAAAATAGGTACCAATCACACCATCATGTAGGAACTAATCATTGCGAAATGCTATCATATTCCATTGATTCAAGTGAACGTAAAGCAGTTAAGGAATAAGGAAGTGTGCCTACCTTTAAAGCATGCGTTTTTTTCCTATCTGTAGTGACTCAGTAGGAATGTTTGTGCTGTATTTGCTGGAAAAAAACAACAGGTGTTGTTCGTTCCGAGTTTAACTATAGCCTGTGGTCTGTGTTGAGGAGTGGATGACTGTAAACCACACTTCCGTGCGTTTGTTGTTAACGCCAATGTAGAAATCCTGCGCACGATACATGTGCTTTGTGGCCAGTGGAACGCGTTGGTGTGACCACCCTATGGCATGGCCCTGCTGCTTACATCAGCGAAGAGATGATGCCACGTTAGGTCATCAGCATATCAGTCAGTCAGTGTCAGCACCCGCTTCATCTTGTACAGGGTCGCAGGGTACCAAAGCCTCTCCCGGCAAACAGAGGTGCAAGGCTGGCTATACCCAGGATGTGACACCTGTATATTGCAGGGCACTTTATTGGGCAACTTACTCAGCAGGCCAATTAAAATATTCAACAGCATTTATTTGGACAGTGGGGGGAAATTGTAGTACCTGGTGAAAACCCACGTGGACACAGGGAGAACACGCAAATTCCACATAGAAAGGCAACCGAACCTGAGATCTCCTTTCTGTGAGGTAGCAGCACTAATCACTGTTCCACCACGTCAGCCCTTATCATCATATGTACTGGAAAAATGAGTGGGTTTATGTGAACCTCGGTCTATAAGTATGAAAATACACATGCAGAGATGCACGCTAAGAATTACACCATGGAACAGAAATGGTAACATGGATCAGAAAAGAAACAAATTGGATAGATAACTTTATTGTCATTCCAACCGTATACAATTATAGTTTACAGAGAAACGAAATTATGTTTCTCGTGGTCACAGTGCAAAAACAAAACGAGGCTGAATCAGTATTTCAACAGGGCAGGGCAAAACATGCAGATGATATAGACTAAATATAGTAATAATAATAATAATTGCACTTCTAGAGCGCTTTTCACCCGAGGATCACAAAGCGCAGCACAGAGCTGCTGAGAGAACGGCATGTCAACAACAACGATAGAACGGCAAAGCAGTAACAATAACGTTTTTGGGGGGTTATTTTGTTACAAATCCGAGCTGTGGAGAGAATGGCATGTCAACAACATCATCAGGACAGTTCACCGGAAAGTCAAATATTAGCATTAAATTATAGGACGTAAATTGAGCAGAGTGAAGTGGTCCGTGCAGGTACGCATAAGTGTGTTTAGGGGGTGGAGCGTCTGTGACCTGCTTGTTATGATGAAGAGGGGCGAGATAGCTTGATATTGAGGAGCCTGATGGCTTGGAGGAAGAAATTGTTGCAGAGTCTGGTAGATCTAGCTTGGATGCTGCGGTATCTTTTGCCAGACGGCAGGCGGATAAAGCCTTCATAGGAGGGGTGGTTGGTCTCCTTTACAATGCTGGAGGCCTTGTGTGTGCAGCGTTTGAAGCAGATGTCCTGGATGGAGGAGCGAGGGGTCCCAATGATGATCTCCGCTGTCTTCACTATGCGCTCAGGCATTGCAATTCCCATACCAGACAGTGATGGAGTTGGTCAGGACACTCTCAATGGTTCCCCTGTAGAATGTGGAGAGGATGGGGTGGAGGAAGGCTGGCTCTCCTCTCCACAGTCGTCCTCGATAGTAGAGACATTGTTGTGCTTTCGTGGCTAGGAATGTAGTATTGACTGAGCAGCTGAGGTCATCTGCAATATACGCACCAAGAAACGTGGTGCTTCTAACTGTCTCCATTATGGAATCGTTGATGACCAGCAGTGAGTGGGCAGCGTGGGCCTTCCTAAAGTCTCTGGTCATCTCTTTCGTTTTATCAACATTAAGAGACAGATTTTTGTCTGAGGTTTATTTTTTACAGAAAGTAAATAGTGATGAGATCAACTCATGTGTAGGAGAAAGATTGATTGTGCCATTGCAGGGCCATGATGGATGGCAATGACATTGGGGAGCGTTTCATCCAGCAGTGGACAGATAATGGCTGATGATGATTATTTACTTGAGCGTTAGGGGTTACCAATCACATGAGTTATCTGGCAAGTAGAGTGCTTCTAAGCTATGACAATTGTTTTTTAATATCAAATATGGCCATTTGATACTATTTACATATTGAACATAAATTTGATATGGCACTGAAAAATGGACGAATATACTCACAATTACAGAGCCTTATTTTATATTTTTTCCCTTGCCTCACTCATCATTAAGCCTCGTGAATACCAGCGGCATGACGTTAGTGACATTAGCAGTCGAAGTTTAGTTTAATGCATGCAAATAACATGCTGAAGTGCGATGAAAATGCTCAAGGTTAACTAAAAGGGCATTAAGGAATGTGTGTTTCGTTAATCGATACAACTATTTCAACTGCTGTGGCTGACACAGCTGCATAGCATTCCCATTGTGTCATCGTACCTGTGTGGGTTTGTCAATGTATAACCAGGTCCACAAGAGCAATCTCTATGTCTAGCCGCTCATGTACATATGACACAAAGACAACCAGACTACCGATGAACATTTCTCTCTGTGGCATAAAAGAAATTCGCATAATTCAGTTGAAATTGTTGTGAACTCCACAGAGGCATTGTCAGGAAGTAAAACGTCACAAAGGAGAGAAGAGCAGTGCTCGACCCTGATGTCCCGAAAGCGGCTGTTAAGAATAATTCTCATTAGTAGAGCAGTGAAAACCTACATCGGTACAAAAGGTCTAATATATTTATTTCCGAATGAAAGTGTGGAAATTACAGTTAGATCCGCCTAAGTGTAAGCTCCAAGTCACAACTTAGACTGGCTTGAGCGATGATCATCTCATCTCATTGCTAGAAACCGTTTAGTCCTGTACAGGGTCGCGGTGAGCCGGAGCCTATCCCGGCAGACACAGGGCGCAAGGCAGGGACATAACCACGATGGGACGCCAGTCCATCACCGGGCACTGCGGGCAATTTAGTCTGCAAGCCAATTAACCTATGCAGCAGCATGTTTTTGGACTGTGGGCGGAAACTGGAGTGCCCGGCGAAAACCCACGTGGACACGGGGAGAGAAAATGCACACTCCACACAGAATGGCACTCGAACCCAGATTCGAACCTGGGACCTTCTTGCTGTGAGGCGACAGCGCTACCCACTGGGCCACCGCGCTGCCCCGCGATGATCATTAAATGCGTTATTTTATTGCAAAGTGACTCATACACTGAGCCACTGGAACATAACTCATTGGATCAAATGTGCTGCCAATCATATGATTGAGTTATTATAATTGAGTTAATATCCCAAACAATGTCCACCCTGTTCCATCATCATTGCCATGACTATAGTCTTCATCACTCAGGGTACCATAAAATTATCACCACTTGTTGAGGCTATACCACTCGGTACAAAATCAGTAATTATTGTCCTTATAACGGCTGATCTTTATCATAGCACTGTGGAATTTCCACTTCTATATTGGTAGAGATAAGCACCGTCAAGTACTCATTTGAACATGGGGTGGAGTTTGCATGTTCTCCCCATGTCCTCGTGGGTTTTCGCTGAGTACTCCAATTGCCTCCCACCGTCCACCAATGATGCCTTAACTGTCAATGCTGTTGTGACACAACAAATCTTCGAACTGACCAACACAAACAGTATATAAATGCATAAGGTAACAACGAATTAGCAGCATTAATTTGTGCAAGGATGAAACAGTAACCATAATCATAAAATAAAGAGTAACACATTATTACACATGACAAAAATGACCAATAATGCAAATAAATTAATAAGAGCCAAATTAGAGAGCCAAATTAGAGAGCAAAATTTGTCAAAAAATTGTAACAATTTTATAAGAATACGTTTAAGAAACTTTTTGAATTATAACAGAAAATGGCATATGCAGTCTACATAGAAATATTAATTCCAATATGGATCTAAGGTAGTGACTAGCCTCAAGCACGTGGTAATCTTGCTCCAAAAACCAGGAGTAGCAATCACTAATATGTATTCCTCATAACTTCACGTGCACCTGCAAACATTTATCAGACAATATGTTGAGGGATGATACATTACCATAGCTAACTTATATTCGCTCTTGGAGGTGAAGAATGCTACCACGTTGCTCTGTTGAGCAGGGACACACGTAACTCTGAAGTCTGAAAGCCTCCGTGTACCACGGGCACAGATAATATGCTCATAATGGCGTGCACGGGCATTATGCTGTGAATGCTAATTTACAGTTGGCAGCACTTGCTAAAGCTCAATCCTTTCTCGTCATCAAATTCTAACACCTGTGGCTAATTTTAGCCATTACTCTGCAAAGATGAATTCTAAAAATTTAATTTTTAAAAATATATATCTCAATCTGCCATAAATTGTGATTGAAGTCAACATGGATTAAATGTCACTTAGATAATTAAATACACCCTGTGAAGACCACCAAATAGTTTTCTATTAAATTAATGAGGCGTACAGGGATTCCATTGCAGGTGTTCACTTGTGTTTTTCACTCGGAGGTGAAAAGTGTAAGTCTACATATTTAATTCTGTAACATTTCATTCACATGTCATCATCATGTGGCGGGCTGGAGCCTATCCTGGCAGACATTGGGTACAAGGCAGGGCTGTACCCAAGATATGACGCCAGTACATTGCAGGGCTCTCTTCTCAGGGGGGCAATTTACTCGGTAGGCCAATTAGCCTAGGCAGCAGCGTGTCTTTGGACGGTGAGAGGAAACCGGGGTACCCAGTGAAAACCCACACAGACACGGGGAGAACACGCAAACTCCACACAGAAAGGCATCCGAGCGGGGAACCCAACTCAGGACCTTCTTGTTGTGAGATAGCAGCGCTATTCTTTTTGATTCTGTAATGAAAGACGGCACATTAATTATCATAATAATTGCAATTATCGAGCGCTTTTCATTCGAGGGTCACAAAGCGCTGCACAGAGCTGCTGAGAGAACGGCGCATCAACCACTAATGGAAGTAGATATATCACAGAGCAACTTCTGAGATGGCTTAACCAGTGGGGTTGCTTCCATGATATATTAATTATTATTTAGAAAGTCAGATTTTTGTGACTTCGAGAATGTTCTTGTAGTCTGCTTTGTTCTGATTTTCATCACATTACACTTTGTAAATCTGCTCAAGAAAGAAAGATTTATCAAAAGTTACTCATATAGAACAGTGATGAATGCTTCGAAAAGCTGCTCTGTCGGGCAACAACATATAGAATAGTATCCAGTCTTTGCTATATTAAGACATTAAGTTTGGAGGATTCAAACACGAACGAAATGGGAATATTAATTTCTGCCAATTGACACTGGAAATGCCATTCATTTCATTATGGAATGCAAACTCTTACAAATCTAGCATTTTGGCCTTAATCTCGGTTGGCTAATGTGTGGTGTATAACCTTATAATGTGTGGTGTATAACCTTATTAACTTCGCAGTTTATTATAAAAAGTCACTTTTTCTGTTTTCAGGTAAATCAACTACAGAAGACTGTAATAGAACCCATGAAAAAGTAAGTTTGCATATTTTCTCCGTATTACAATAGCACTTTATACGTACATGTATGGTTGTACTGCCGTAATGCTCATTTGTAAAACGGGGCAACTTATACAAAAAGGACTTCACTGAATAATGTGCCCCTTATACCATTATTTAGCACAGCATCTGCACAATACATGCATGCAAATATAGACCTTGCCATCAGTTTAATTACAAACCTGGGCCTTTGAAAACAAATGACATTCCGTTAAGCATGAGTCACGTTGTTCCAGTGTGTATGAAATTTGTTTTCCCAAGCACTATATGCAAGCCTGCAAATCCAAGTGCTTGTTTTCATTCGTTTCTGACCCATTCTGGACTTTAATAAAAATGTGCAAGGCGTTTTATATGACTGCAAGTTAGGTTGCACTTAGATCAATTCCAAATGAAAGTGGTATGAATTAAAGTACTCATCTCATTGCCAGTGTTATTCGGTTGTTTATTTTGCATCTTTAATGTTACTTTTGCATTCATTTATAACAACTTTTTGTCAGATGTGGCAGTGCCATTACAACTATTTCTCAGTTTCTTAATTTATCAACTACTTTGGGCTGTGTAAATACCCACAAGACTTCAAGACTGGGAAGTGTAGGCTAGAAAACTGAGAGTTTCAAAAACGTGTGGACACAAGTTAAAAGAACACAGCATCTGTGCACATAGACACCAAACGCATTTCCTGAAGAAGTGCACTGTTGCCCTTTTGTCTTAGTCCAGCATCAATGTAAATGCATAGTAGTGTTTTTGTGATTCATTTTTGCGTGTTGTGTGCAACCTATTGCTTTGTTTGGTTTTCTAACCAGTTCAGTTATGACCAACACTATATGTAGCTTTTGTATAGTTTTTCACACGTTCATTTTTCCGATATATTGATATTGTTAGTTTAATTGCATAGACTTGTATCAGGAGTAATACATGTGGCCTAGAGTGTCGAGGTTTCCATAATTATGTTGATATATTGTCAAACAAAATAATCCAGTATAGCAGTCGCGTTGTTAACCAATTCAATCATCCCAAACTCAGCAGCAAACTTTCGTTGCTCCGGTGTTTAGTTAGTATGGCATTTTAATCTGTCTTACCTGGTAACTGACTCTGGGAAGTATTATATTCCAATCCACTGTATACCAGATGTCAGGTGTATCCACATTTTCCAGCATTGATTAACAAAAATACAGATATAGGCACACCATGAACGTGGATTAAATAGAGCAAACTATTGGAGTGAGATGTTTTCAGAAGATCATTTGAGAATTAGAAGATATATCCATGAAACAGATATTGATTATTGCTTCGATGGCCATCTGAAATGGGCCCCACGCCCTTCTTCCATTGTTCCTGGAAGATAACAATGCTGTAAAATGGACTTAACATATACATAGTACCTACATATAAATAGTCATACACGTGACACGCACACAGCGCCTGAGGATGCCTCCATCGTGTGCGGTGAAACGTCGTGGAGGAGAGAGGGGAAGCGATCGAGTGGCTGTCCCGAAAGAGCAGCTTTCAAAGAAATCATCATGCATGGGGCAGTGAAAATCTACATAATTACAAAATAGATTATCACAGTGTGTTCAGAAGACATACAAGAGATTTAGAAGGATGTAATCCGAAGAGATGTGAGGCAAGAGATGGCGAGATAGTGTGAATACAGTGCGTTCACCACAGGTACTGTACCAGGTTTGAGTCATACCCTGTCGCTAGCACTTTTATGTACTGACCAAGACAGTTAATGACTCCGAACATTATCGGGAAATAATTACCTTTCAATATTTAGGTCAGAGTCACTGAGAGCCATGTTTAATAGGGAGTTTGGATGACATGTTGAGCCAGGTAAAATGAGTTGGCTGGCCTTACCTTACCAACAGGGGTAGTTTGACAGCCGTGTTTGTTTAACTTGTTCTCAAATCCCCATGACATCACATTCACATTTCAACTCCGACATGGTAGTCACAATTGCTTTTACGATTAACGTTTAATACTCTTTTTGTGTTAACCATTCCCGTTGGTTGAAACGATGCATTTATTTTGAACTCACACTTCTCAATCAGGCCAGATGTGTTCGCAAATGTGTTTTTGGAGTTTTGCATTAATGTTCCTTGGACCCGTTCCCATCCATACTCATCCGGGCACACTTCAAATCCCTTTTGCCACCTTTGTTACAAATCTCAACAACTCACTTTGCTTCAGAATCCTTCCCCCACTATTCAAATGTACTGCAGTTACCCCTCTGCTCAAAAAAAACAGGCCTTGATTGCAACATCCCTGATCATTATCAGCCCATCTCCAATGTAATAATAATTAATCATTTTACATTTCTAACGCGCACATATTCATTCACTGTCGATGGCATTCATTCGACAGAGAATGACTCAGAGGCGCGAGGAGAGCACAGAGAGGCGGAGGAGGCAGCCAGGCAGTTTGCCGGCGCCATATTGCCACACACTGCTTCCTATATATTAGGATGTTATTGGTCAATTAATTAATGAGTGTCTTTTGTAAGTTGTGGGAGGAAACCGGAGAGCCCGGAGGAAACCCACGCAGAACAGGGGGCGAATACACAAACTTGATACAGAAAGGTGTGCAAGGCGGGGATCGAACCTACTCAGGCAAGACCATTATTTCTGTGAGACTCAGATGTTACCACTGCGCCACCATGCCGCCCAATTTACCATTCCTCGCCAAGGTCCTTGAACGTGCAGTAGCCATGCGATTTCAGAAACACGTCAACAATGACCTCTTCGAAAAGCTGCTCTCTCGGCCTCCTCAGTCTGCGCCTGAGGATGCCTCTAACGTGTGAGGCGAAACGTCGCGAGGAGAGAAGAGGGAGCGATGGACGCGGCTGTCCCGAGAGAGCAGCTTTTCGAAGCAATCATCATGCATCGAGCCGTGAAAACCTACATCATTACAACAATGACCTCCTCAATCCCTTCAAATCTGGGTTTTAGAATTATAGCCATTATTTAACTTTTAATTGATCTACTCTGATATTGTTATTGATATGCCATTCTCTCCACAGCTCAGATTTGTAACAAAAAAAAATATTGTTGTTGATTTGCCGTTCATATGTTGTTACTATGCCATTTCTTTCCACAGTATTGTACAGCGCTTTGTTACCCTCGGGTGAAAGGTTCTCTATAAGTGCAACTATTATTTTAATTAATATTTACTGTGTTATTTACATGAATAATGATACAGTAAATATTAATTTTAGAATTGTCAAACAGTAGTTTGATTGACCTAATGTCTTGGCGGAATAAAAAATATGAATGTGCTTTAGATTCACTAAATGTTGAGGTTGCAGCAAAGTCCTTCGTAGCCATTAATATTACGATTTTAAGGAATCGCCAGGTTGATATTTCTTCATTTTCTATGCTGTTCCAGTAAAGCCGAGTTCTGTTCTATAACGGGCTTCTTGCTGGTAAGAACAGTGCTGAATCTCATAATTTAGGGGAGCGAAACTCTTAACATTTCCAATGTACGACCTTGCTGGGCATTGTGGTGGTATCTGGTGGGTGTTCTTTGAGCTTAGGAGCTGTCAGTCATTGTAACCAATGTTTTTTTAATCTGCAGCAATGAAGGCCCCATCTTATTTGACTTTATTAGATTGTGGGACCAGCTATGAGTCACCTCCTTTTGGATTGTCAATGCCGCACAGTGCAAATTAGAAAATGCCACATAAAGCTAGTTGGTCTACAGAGATTGCATTACAACAAGTGCTGTGTCTGTTTTGCATTTGTGCAGTAGGTATGACAATTTAATACATCTCATGGTGATGTCAGTTTTTCCCCATTGTGTGGCAAAACCCAAGCAGATAGAAGTGTTGTATTGAAAATGAAATGCAATCACAGCCTCCTCGTCAGCTATCTCCCAGGTGTTAATTTAGTGCTCTGCGATATTTGCCGATTTAGTGCACAACTCTCCGCAGCATTCCTATATATAAAGCTGCAATTATACATGTGGTTTCCTAGCTCACAAGTCAGGTGAGTCATTCTGCTCCATCGCTTGGGTAATATTTCTTCTTGTTTAAGTAGAGAAGGTGATGATAACTAACATAAGGCAGAGCCACGTTATTTAGCTCAGCTCATCGGTTCATCTGCATTCTGCGCACCTGTATTTATTACTGTTTTCATGAAATGAAATCGAAACCTGCGACTTCTCTAGCCGTTGTGAGTTTAAAATTCTAATTGCCATTAACCACACTGATAAGTACGCTGTACAATTCAATATATGATCGATTCTATCATTCTAATGCTGTCTCGTGCAGTGTTTACAGTATTTCTTACATGTGCACCTTTTAAATATTTTCTTTATGTTTATTAAGTCTTCTTTTACTGGTACATCTTTATCTGTAGTAGTTTGCTTACCCTTCCCTGCTGATTAACTGTTAATAGAGCTATATAGCTCAACGGTTCCTTCCAGCTTAAACAAAGACTGATCGACTGAATTACCTGTCAGTGATTTTTACTTAGCTCAACTTCCCAGTATCGAGCTAGATAAAATAAGTACCACTTTACAATTTGAAGTCAGCAGTGGTCTTCATACTAGGAAACTAGTTGCAGCCACAGGAATATATGGACTTTCCATGATTGGTTGATGGCTGCTAATGTTTTAGATATGCAGGCAGATTACTTGAAAACGAAGGCAGTTTTAATTTACATTGTTTTTTCATGCAAAATGTATTGTTAACGTGTTATGCAAACATAAGAGGCTCGATAGCAAAATAATGTACTTTTTTAAAAAGATGAGCAGTTACGAGAACGTAAGATTTAAATAGACTTAACAAAACAACCAGCCTGTAATTATAGGGAATCGTCTGAATGTAGGGGACAATGAAGCTAATGCAGTGAAGATGAGTGGGGGAGAGTCGCTGAAAGATTTCAGAATCAGTAATGGAAGGAGGTGGCTCGGAGGTCAGAGCGCTGAGCGAGTTCAACTGAGTGCTTAGGTATTAATCCACGTTATGTGCCGCTGATTAAACGGTCTCTCACCGTGTGCGCCTCCCACCGCGTAAGGGATGACAATGCCGATTGTGAGATTTTTCAAACGTGTAAAAAAATATGTGTCATAAAGCCTTATCCACCTCACAGCCAATTAATAAGTGCCAGGTGAATGAAATTTGTCAGTGTATTACAGTTCAATGCACTGGTGGCACTACTCAATCATGTGTAGGATTTGGCAAGTTTTATTGCCATGACACTTCTTATTAATTAGCTGTGTCAGGTTGATGATGGTATATGGCAGACATTTTTACACAATGTGTATGTGTATGTTTGGTGCTTTAAAATCTTAACACCTACTGCATTAATTCCTAAAGGGGTGAAGCCTATTTTTATAATTAAACTCTGGACCATTTTGAACTCGCTGAGTCTCATCAGCAGTGTGGCCTATGAAGAACCAGACTTGTGGTTGCAGAGTGCCTTTTGTCTTAAATTCACCCGGAAGTTTTTAACAATTGTAAAATGGAATTAAAATGTATCGGCACATAAAGAAGTACACGTTGGGTGTCACACTGCATAGCAGTAAAACATATGTATGTACATTGATTACCAACTCCGATGGTCTGGTCGTCAGTCTTCAAATGAACGGGTTGAGTCTTGGACAATTGGTGTGGGGTTCTCACAAGCAAAGCTTCTGTTTTGTCTCTATTTATTTTTAAGAAATTTAAATAGATCTAGGACTGCAGAGCTGACCGTGAGAATGACATGCAAAGACCAGACACATTGATAGACGGCTTTTTGTGGATATCGATTTGGATATCATCAGCATCGCAATGGTAGCTTAGATTGAGACTGCACAGGATTTGACCAAGCGATTTTTGTATAGGTGCTTAAGGCAAATGGGCCGAGGATTGAACCCTGAGGAACACCAGACGAAACAGGATGGATCTCTGAGTTACATCCTCCAAGACTGACGAACTCTATCCGGTGGGAGAGGTAGGAGCTCAGCCAGTGCAGGACACAGCCAGAGACCCCTATATCCCTCAGTATCTCCAGTAAGGTAAGCTAGTCAACGGTATCAAAGGTGGTGCTCATGTCCAGGAGAACGAGAAAACTTGACAAATCTTCATCAGCAGTGGTCATTAACTACTTTGACGAGAGCAGTTTCAGGACGATGGCCTGATTTGGAGTCATTTTGGAAGGAATCGAGGTCATTGTTCAGGACGTGTTTCTGGAGTTGCATGACCACTGCATGCTCAAGGACATTAGAAAGGAATGGTGAATTGGAGATGGGTCTATAAATATTAAGGATGTTGTAATCGTGGCAAATGATGTTGTAATCGTGGCAAGGTTTTTTTGAACAGAGGGATAACTGTAATGATGTAGGTTTTCACGGCTCGATGCATGATGATTGCTTCGAAAAGCTGCTCTCTCGGGACAGCCGCGTCGATGGCTCTCTCTCCTCTCCT
>JAZEWT010000006.1:20554142-20576217 GCA_036362905.1 Mordacia mordax | reverse complement strand
GGCTGTCCCGAGAGAGCAGCTTTTCGAAGCAATCATCAGAGGGATAACTGCAGCACATTTTAATAGTAAGGTAATGATGCCAGAGTGATGTGAGTTGAAGAAAGAGATTACTGATGAAGGTGGCATGAGATTTGAAGTTTACCCAGATGAGTTTGGATAGGAGGAGGACCGAGGAGTGGTTTGTAGGCTAATATCTGTTAAATAATGACGAGACATCAGATTTAGGGCGTAATACAGGGATGGGGTTAGGGACATCGTTCAGGGCTAGGTTAATGAGCCTTTTGTAACCAGCACCCTGATCGATGTAACAAGGGTAGCGAGCTATCGCCAGCTGATGGCATATGGCAAGAAGGTTGGGGATCATGTGAAGTGATTTGGGGAGAAGCCCAGGAGAGCCACACATTTGTGGATGATCATGATTGAGGTGCTGATGTGGCGAATGGATAAATGGTGAGTAGTTCGGTAGTGAGGTCATGGAATGATAAGTAATTATCTAGTGTAGCAGCAAGGTGGTGAGTGGGTGGACGATAAGTGGGGAAAATGGCGGTAGTTAAGTGAATGTGGTGAGAAGTAATGAGAATGGTAAGAGGTGAGGAAAATGGTGAGAAGTGAGTGACAGGGGGTGGCTAAAGGTGGCCAGGAGAGGGTTATGAAGGTAAGGAGGGGTGAGTGAGGTGAGGTGAAATGGTAAGATGGTGCGATGTTTTAAGATTTGAGGTGATGTGAAGATGTGATCAGGGTGAGGATATGATGGTGAGGTGATTTAATAGTTGAGTAAGGTAAGTGAGCTATGGTGGTGTGATGAATGAGGTGAGTAGGTGGTGAGGACAGGCAGGTGAGGAAAGATGGTGTAGAGAGGCAGCGAGGTGAGGGAGAGAAGGGGTGGTGGATGAGGATGAGAAGATAAGGAGGGTCGTGAGGGAAGCGCGAGGTGAGGAAGGTGAGGGTCAGTGTGGAGGTGAGCTACGCAGTGAGTGAGATGCTGATATTGGTAGGGTGACATCAACTGCTGCTGCTACTGCAAGACTAGATGGAGGCTTCTGCTCCAGCTTGGGAGGGGAGATGGAGGCTTTACTCATTGAGTCGAGTAGCCCCCAAAAGTTGAGACATAAAAATTATTAAGAATAATTTCGAATAGTGAAAACTAAAAGAATAGTAATAAAACCAGTGTAACGAATAAAACTATTAAAACCGCTTAAAATACCTCAGATGAACTCATAAAACCCGTATATCTTGCACTCCCAACACACCTGTAAAAACTAGCATCCATTGGGAAGACGTCTTTTAACGTTAAAGTGCTTTTTCAAGTGTGCATACTGAGATTTACAACTACTTTTCTTACAAGGCTTAAAAATTGGTTTTATAGCAACAGTTATTTATATGTTGTTTACATTTGAGTAATGGAACATTTTAAGATTCAGGGTGTTTCGTAGGGGGTGCCGTTATACAATTCACTAATCTATGTAGAACTTAACATATGTACTGTCACAGGATGTTCAGGAAATAGAGCTTGGCAGCTCCTGCTGAAATAAATACAATGTCAAGTGCTTTAATTCGCATATGTTTTATGCAGTTGACAGCAGAAGCTGTACTTGATAAATTGTGTTTGTTGGTTGATACTTTAAAACCACAGGGCTAAAGCGAGATCGTGTCTTGCGCAGCACTCGTTTATGCCTCCGTAAAAATATGATTATTCTCTCAAAATGTGTAAATCAGATTCTTCTGTCGAATGCCTGGGTTTTCTCCGAATACCCTGCAGTGCCTGTACGCTATATTACCACGAATAAAAATAGTAAATATTCCAAAGCAGGATTCTCATTATGATAGATAAATAATAGTATTTGCACTTCCAGAGCACTTTTCACCCGAGGGTCACAAAGCACTACACAGAGCTGTGCAGAGAACGGCATGTCAGCAACAACGACATAACAGCAAATCAGCAGCAATAGCAAATAAGCAACAATAGGAAGTTAATAGCCGGACAGCAAGTGCCAGTGAGTGTTTACTTTCAAAGGTTTAACTGTATTGATGTGGGGTTTCACAGCTCTATGTATGCGAATTGCCCTTAAAAGCTGCCCTTTCAGGATAGCTGTGTCGCGCATTCCTCCTCTCCATCGTGACGTAACATTTTAACTCATGAAGATCAGTACATGTACGTGATTAATAAACACACCTTTCAGAGCATTAGAATAAGTGATGTGTGCATTCTACCTGTGCCAATTATGTATGATTTAAGCAGACATCTGATGTACTGCTGATATTCACGCTCTTGTTTGTGTAGATCTGCACATAGGCAGCCTGGCATGGCCGTGAGTAATAATAATACAGTTTATTATGCGTGCAAATTCCACGCCTAGTCATGGACAAGACACAAGCTCAGTGTAGGTGTGTCTGGTGGGATAAGTGTTGAGTCGTTTTTTGAAGGTTGAGGTTGTGGTAATTTGTTGAAGGCTGCTCCAGATTGTGGTGCAGACTCCAAGAAGTGCAATTCTGCGTGTTTTGTTTCGGTGCAAGGGATCCTTAGTAAATGTTGAGCGGAGCAGTGGAGTGTGCGGTGAGTAAAGCCACGATTCGACTACGCAACATGTGCATCGCCTATTTTCTCGTGTCTCGTGGAGTCTCACTGCAGTGCAATGATGTAGGTTTCCACGGCTCGATGCACGATGATTGCTTCGAAAAGCTGCTCTCTCGGGACAGCCGCGTCGATCGCTCCCTCTCTCTCCATCGCGACGTTTCGCCTCACCAGTTAGCGGCATGCTCAGGCGCTTTGTGTGTGTGTCGTGTGTGAGGGAGAGGGAGCGATCGACGCGGCTGTCCCGAGAGAGCAGCTTTTCGAAGCAATCATCTCCCTGCAGTGTTGCGAAGCAGACTACCGATTTATTCTGCGTCTCACAGAATGAAAGTCCTACCCGAGGCAGTTCGATTCCCAATTTGGTCACCTTTCTGCATGGAGCGTGTACGTTCTCCCCTGTTCTGCACGGATTTATTCCGGATTATACTTCCACAGCTAAATAAAAACTCATTAATTAATTCGCCGATAACATCGCAATATAATAGGACGCAATGTCTGGTGGGTTGGTGGTGAGACACCCCCCACCACGTGTTTTCCTCGCACCTCTTGAGTCGTTTCCCAATGAATGCCATCAGAATAGAATGAACATGCGCACGTTGTACATTATACGTATTATTAGTCTAATAATGCCCTGTCCGCGGTGTAACAGTATATACACAATTATGTAAAAGCCGAACATGGACGTGTTTTCTCCTGCCTGTCAGGTAGATTATTGCACTTGTACACAAACGCTACCGTTCATAGAGCTTGCTGGACAAGTGCACTACGCTGCGCTGCCGGGAACAGAATCCGCCTCGCTCGACATTACGGCGTGCAAAGCGCACGTTTACACCGCGCGTATAAGAGCAGCGCCCAGGCGCTGCTCTTTCGGGATAGCTGTGTGGAGCGTGCCTCCCCTTGCCTGTGCAACGTTTCGCTGAATTGCTTCCAATGTGGAAGGAGAAATATGAGGTGTACAAGAGGATCTCTCGACACGGCGATCCCAAAAAAAGCAGTCTTTGAGAGCAATTCTGATGCATCGAGCCGTGAAACGCGCATCGATACAAATGCACGTGATTAAATTACTTCTGAAACAAAACAAATGCAATCAAGCGCATGTGTGTGAAAGTAAAATAAAATCACAGGATAGAATGACTAATGTTCCTGTAGAGGCTTTGCTCTTAGCAGTGCTTCTGCTGTTAGCGTTGTCACGGGTTCTTCATTATATTTGTGTTGTGGTGCATAGAAGTCCGAGTGCTATTTATGTTTTCCACAGAGCCAGTTTTCACAAAGCAGACCTTTTCAAGCTCTGCACTTAATTTACGGTAAAAGTGTTCCTCTTATCATACCAGCGATGGCTCGTTTCCCATCTCATTGGTGAAATTTTACGTTTCCATCGGGAACCAGTGTCTCCAGCCGTTGAGTGCTGTTGATAACAAACAAAGTGGTCGTCATTTTATTTATGAATTGCCATGTCAAGTCCTGGCCAGCAATTAAACTCATGACCTTCTAATTACAAGCCAAGTGCTTTGAACGTAGCACCACATTTCTCTGTCGTCAATGATGAGGATTTTATAGAACCTGTGATCTAGTTGACAAGAATTGACCAATGTGTACTGATGTTACTGCTGGTTTAAAATTGCTTTGAGCTCAAATGAAAATATTAGAAAAGAACTATCAATGTGGAAATAAGTATTCCCAGTTCTTACTTGCAAGATCAGTTAATCATAGAGTTCTGTCATGTTGTAAAATAATGGACATTGATTTCCACTGTGTCATCTTGTTTGATAAATACTGTGCATCAATTGTGTATTTCATTAGTAGCCGTCAATGGCAGAAGCTTGTTTTGCCCATAATAATTGTCTTTGTGTATGATTTTATATCTTGCATTCGTTGCTTGAAATAGCTATAGGAAGTTGGAACTTGTGCAAGGTTACGTGGATTGCGATGAGCCTGGACGGAAGCCTTAACTTGAATGCTCAACCAAATCTCCCACGGCCAAATTTGAGCAACGCACGTCAATTTAACAACTCATTATGATTAATGCCGCAGAGAGCGTGTTCGTTTCTACAGCATTTTATGATCAAACGACAAAGAATTAATATTCCCATCTGTTTGCAGCCAGCGTACACTTACGCGCACGACATGTTTTTTGTATGTTTCAAAAACAATTTATAATTTTCACGGAGGTACCACTTTTAATGCCGTTTCGTTCGTTTACCTGCTCTTTTTCTGCAAAGGCTTCCGAACTTTGTTCTTCAAACGCAACGCTAACGGATGTTGTTACGCTTTGTAATTCAATCATCATTACGGCACTTTTGCTTTATAAGCTTCGTTCCCTTGTCGCCTATTCTGTGTTCATTGTTTACTCAAGTGAGAAAACCCAGTGAGGATTATACCTCTTCCCTCACGTGGGATGTACAAGCCTCTTACATAAACAGGAAATTATAATTTTTACTTTCGTCAATAATGTTTTATGTATAGCAGGCAATTAGTACGTTTGGGATACGGGCTACGACACCTACACGTAACACAACTATTTAAATGCTGTAATTTTATAACGCCCTTTATTGTCAGCCTTGTACAAGATGTGGTTATATCCCTGTAGATCTGACGAGTGAGGTGGGGATACAACCATTGACTTCGAAGGTGGCTTATTGGCAAGCATGCCAATCACTATTCTTATTAATCTCCTTCATTGTTTACATAGCCACGGGATGTTCCTGGATAGATATTTTTTCTTTCACCAATTCACAGTATAAGCTGTAATAGAGTAAACACAAAGTGTTCACAGCGCTGTCATGCAAGCCGACTCATTCTAACTCAATATTGTTACAAATGTATAAATTCTGTTACGGTGTAAGTTTCATTTCATGCCGGGGAATGGCCCTGAAGAGATGTCATTGCATAACAACTACTTTGTTTCATTCAAATAAACCCTTTCATTATACATAGATGTTTATTATTGCTGCAGAAAATACCCAGTGAGCTTGCAAGCTCTGAAGGTGGAGTTTCTGCGATACAACAAACGTTAATTCAAATGTTTGTGTCAATGGTTTCATCCAGGTGTTTACCTCTCAATGCTCCATGGAGAGTCGTGGGTCAATCAACCAAAACCTTGTTTATCCATATCTGATGATGCCTCCAACGTGGAAGATTAAACATTGTGAAGGAGGGAAAGTTAATACTCAACATGGCTATCCCAAAAGAGTAGCTTTTGCAAGCAATTTTCCAACATCGAGCCGTGAAAATATACATCAATACGTCCAGCCATGCGTCCATATTCAATAAGCCGATTTTCTTGTTGAGGGTCACAGTTATATTATCCGTCACAATCAGAATAGAAAATCGAACACCTAAATGAGCTTTCTCGTTAGCAACCAGGTTGAGTCCTACATTTGTTGATATGGTTTCATTGCGAGTGACAGACAAACCCTTGATTGCGGATGTGTCGGTGATGTGATGCAGGCATTAACCCCCTGGGATACCTGACCATCCCATATCATTACTTTCCACGATGACACACCTGCTGTAACAAGCAAATGGAGGTTGAACTCTATTGTGACCTTGAGCCAACGCTGGAAATTACACATTCCCATGGCAGGGACATGAAAAAAATTGGACCTTGAATTTATCGTTCATAATATGCGCAGTAATTATGCATTGTATAAAGTATTTGTGGGAAGATGGAACGAGCCGGAGGCGAGAGGAACCTGTAGAGAGGCAAAAAAGGGAGAAGGCAGCCATGAATTTAGCCAGGGCTAACATATGCCAGACACTGCATCCGATATAATATTATAATAATAATAATGGATCTTATAGGTCAATTAATTAGCGTTTTTTTGATGTTGTTGTTGGATGAAACCAGAAAACATGGAGTAAGTCTTCGCAGAATATGCGAAGAACACACAAATCCCACACAGGTGCCCGAGGCGGGTATCGAACTGCCTTGGGCAGGACATTGTTTCTTCGAGGCACGGATATTACCGTGCATAGGCCACCCTGCCATCAGTGTCCCCAGTGTAGTCTGGTTCAGCCAAGCTATAGAAACCGTATATTATATACGGTGTATTGATGAACAGAGGAAGAGGGACACTCGACATAGCTGTCTCAAAATAACAGCTTTGGAAAGCAGTCCTCATTACATACAATATATGTTTCTTGAAATGTAATAATACTGTTAATAAAAATTGTGGTTTACTTTTTTAAAGTGCCTTGCACCCAAAGCTCACAACGTCCGGTTGTGTAAGTACTCCCATAGAGCCTACTACTGCATAGCATCGAAAAGCAAACGACGGAAACAATTGTTTCGTGTTCTGTTTGGCGAAAGGAAGCCATCTGTATAACTTATTACCATTATGATTTGTTGAACGAAGGGCAATGAGTCAGCCTCTCAAGCTCATGATAACAAGGATTTACTCTTTATTAACTGCATTTAGCGTAATGCGCAGCATGACATCAGCCGGATTATTTAGCGATGCGGCTTGCTTTCCACTGAGCCAGTTTCTTCTCAGTCAACAGTTCAATTCCTGCCTCCACTGCGGATATATATTTTACGTGCCAGTGTAGAACTGTTTATAGTGCACACAGCCGAAATATCGGACCTTAGTACGAGGGGTAATGTAAAATAAAAGTGTTTTTAACTTTGGACCTGTGATAATAATTGCACTTCTCGAGCGCTTTTCACCCGAAGGTCACAAAGCAATGCACAGAGCTGTGGAGATAACGACAAAACAACAATGACATAAGAACAGCAAATCAGCAATACTAACGGGGTTTTTTTGCACTAAGAGACCTAAAAGCCCAAAATTGCCAAGCGACTAGCAGCAAGCAGCACTATTGAAGGTGTAAATCGATCAAACAGCTTTGTGTTTTTTTTACTCAGCGTATCAACTTCGGAAAAATGGGCGACGCAGAAGTGTTGTGACCTGCAGTGCAGTGTTGAACAGGATATGGATGATACGAAACTGTCCGGCAGGCTTTCTTGAACGTCGCTGAGGTATCTGTACGTTCCTATTGATAGCAGCAGGATGTCAGCGGCGATGCAGTTTTAACCAGTGCCCAACCGTAGATGCGATGCTTTGAACGTGGGTTTGGGGATTAAATAAACATCGTCATGCATGCTGTGCTCCCAGCCTGCCGCACAGTTTCCCCTGCGGAACGTTAGTCCAGCATGTTGGTGTTGGTAGTGACGCTCGTTCAGCAATATCTGCCCACCTGTTGCTGTTGGTATTCAGTATTGAAAACTCGCGAGTTTACGTTGATGTAGTTTTTCACTGCTCGATGCATGAGAACACCGTTCCAAAACTTCTTTCGGGATAGCATGTCAAGCGCGCCCTCCCCCCCCCCCTTCTTCACGACGTTTCGCCTCCCATATTAGGCTGAGGGCACAAGGCGGGGGAATGACCAGGATGTGACGCCAGTACATAGCAGGGCACACATTTTGGTGCAATTTACTCAGCAGGCCCATTAACCTAGGCAGCAGCGTGTCTTTGGACGGTGGGAGGAAAACGGAGTACCTGACAAAAACCCACGCGGGCACAGGGAGAACGCGCCAAGCTCGACACAAAGGCACCCGAAGCAGCAATCGAATCCGGACATTCTTGCTTAAGCGATAACGTAACCCACTACGCCACCGTGCCACCCGAGTAAACAACTTTATTGAATAATGACCCTTAGTGGGGCAGTGTTTAGTGTTCCCACCGGAGGCATATAAAACCAGAACTTACCATGGGAAAAATATCTCAAGAACACTGGAAGAGAGGAGAAACTCACACGGCCATTGTTTTGAGTGGCATATTGTTACGCAGCTTACAAAAGTCGGGGCTTACAAGTGTCTGGACGAGTGCCTTAAGACGAGAACAATTCTGGGCAAATCAAGGCAGGTAGCAACTGAAGTGGTGCTTGGTGTTGCGAGTTCAAGTCACTTGAATCAAGTTGGAGCGCATCCGCCCGGTCCACCCGCTCACTTCTGCCCTCCAGCAAATGCAGTAATCGGCGAGCAGAGAGTAGCTTGAGTAGCAGCAGAACGCCTATAAATTTTGGGTGGCGTGTGTGTGCCCGCGGGGAGATTGAAAAAAAAGAGAGAGAGAGATAACACGTGTTTCTCAACGCCTGACTAATGTTTGCGTGGGCTATAGTGCGGGGGCGGTACTGGGGTGTGTCTTGCGCCACACTGCCACCTACTGTGGGAAGAGCACGGCTGTTTCCGCTCACCATGTGTTTGTGTGTGGGGGCGTCCCTGGGTTTCTACTGCACATGATGGGAAAATATGACGGCACCGCCTCCTCTCTCAGCTGCGTGTCTGTGTGTGGAGGATGCTTTAAGCAGTGGGTGTGCAGTGGTTTGCGCACTGATTTAAGTCACTTTTCCCACCACGTGTGATTAGTGACCGGAAATCCGAGAGGTGGCTGCTCTCGCTTTTGGTGAGATTTTCACATTCTCCATAGGACTAGTAGTGGTGTACATATTCCTGGGGTGGCCGTTGACCTAAATATATGGGCCTTTGTTACACATCATGTATGGGGGTTGTTTAACCATACTTTACCACGCTGGTTGGCGTGCCCAGGACTAGTTCAATATCTCTGGCCGCTGGTGATAGCGATGACCAGCATTCAAACTCAAGTCTCCAGGTTCATTTCGAAACGGGCTTACCATTGGTGGAATCACTCCGTTCTTCCTTCACCACATCATTATCAGTCCCCGCTTAACCCTGCACAGCGTTGAGGGGGGGGGGGGGCGCAGAGCCTATCCCAACAGATGCAGGATGCACGCCAGGGCTCTACCAAGGATAGATCGCTTATCCATCGCAGGGCACCGGAGGCAATGTAGTCAGCAGGCTAATTAACATAGCATGTTTTTGCACGATGGAAAGAAGCCAGAGTCGTGGAGAAAACCCACGCGGACACGGAGCGAACGTGTAAACGTCACTCAAAGAAGCACCCAAGCCGGGAATAGAACCCGGGGCCTTCTAGCTGTGAGGCGCCAGTGCTATCCCTGCGCCACTGTGGTGCCCCCCTTAGTAAACTGAGCCATGAATATACGTGCGGGATGCGTGTGGCTGCATCGCTCCCTTGGGTACCATGTCAGCTGCAATAGTAGGCATCGACTAACAGGACCTTTCCCTGTGAGTCATCAGGCTACACGGGAGATTATAGGGAGCTGCTGGCTAGCTGTGTACTATGTTCGATCTCTCTAGCTTGGTCCGAGATCCTGGCAGTGCAATCCAATAATAATTGAGACAATCTTTTCTGGGTCTCTGCTTTGGTTTACTCCCAAAAACTGATTAAGCCGGCACAGTCGGCGGCAGGGGGTGCAGTGGTAATATCCACACCTTATAGAAAGTCTTGCCTGAGGCGGTTCGATTTCCACCTCGGGCGCTTTTCTGTGCAGTGTTTGTGTGTCTTTTCCCCTGTTTTCCGTCGGTTTCCCCTGGGTGCTGCGGTTTTCTTCCGCAATTAAAAACACTCCAAAAATGTATTGGCTTATAACATAATATATAGGACAATGTCTGGTGGATTGGCATCAGCTGACCGCGTGACAGCCCCCCCCCCACCTCTTTCCTGGGGCACCTTGGGACCTCTGGGTAAAAGGCGCTACTATACAAATGTTGTAAATTATTATGTTTACAGTGCACGACTGCCATATATGCCAAGTGGCCAGGGCGTATCACTTGTAATATACCCATGACCTCTGATGGATGCTCACCAACCCAGCTTGCAGCAACACGTTGTTAAGTTCTGCTCACGTGACAAAACTTTACAAAATGCTTGTGTCTGGTGGAGGTGGGCTAACGACACACGATCTAAACTCAAAAATACTTCATCACATAGAGATGCTTAGAGATGAACAACTGAAGCAGGTCGCCGGCCATTTCATGTGGTTTAGACGTTAGCGCAACGGAGTTGATTTAAATTCACTAATTAAACAGCTTATTGCCTTTTGATTTATTTAATAGGCATTTTGCATGCAATGATTTATCATATATTAAATTAACCTGTAATGTGCAAAGCAATTGATGAGGTACTGTCCATTGCTGATATAAATGACACTGAACGTGAGACACGCGCAAAAATTAATAATTTATCCATAGAAATATTTGGCATCAGTATATATCAAAGCAATGTTTACACATCGCACCAGATACCAATTTAAAGCTGCGTCGAACCAGGGAAAAGGCACCTGACTGGATCAGGTAATTATCATAGTGTTTGCTGTGAATGAGAGTCAAACTTGGGCACCCCATGCGCAGCGCAGGATGTTATCCACTACACTGCCGCTCCCCACATTAGCGCGCACACACACATACCTAAATAATTTCAAAGCATTACATATTTTACTGGTGTCGAGTAAAGGCATGACGTTGCATTTTCCCATGCTGCGTGTCAGAGTTGTCAACACATTGAAATCCACTTGGACGTTAATAGCAAATGCATGAGACACTGCCAGTTTTGTTTTCCTAACAATTCTAGGCTCTGCCACAGATGTTCTGGTCAAATGTTCTCGGGAGTGAAAGTGCAGTCACCGGTACGGTGGCGGAAGGGATATTTTCTGCTGCTCTGGTTCGTGTTCAACGGCTACTTTATAGTGCCAATCAGAGGTTGAAGGTCGTTTAATTGAGCTTCATAAAATCGTGTGGGTAGTGCAGGTGAGTCAAGGATGCACGTGTGAGTGTAATTGAGCTGAGCGTTCATTGGATCACACATTGGCAACAAGGACAACAAAGAGCGATCCGAACATACAGATAACCAAGCACCGTACGTCAAGTGAAGCTAGCGATAGATACATTATAATTAACACACGTATAGGTACATGTATGCAATATTTAAAATAACATTTACCTGCAAGCCGTTTTTATATTTTTGACCGTTTCATTTTAATGAAAGCCTGTGGCTAATATCCCTTTTCATCTCCAACACTTTCTGTCTCAGCAGTTAAATGTAGCAGAGACCTTGATGCATTGAGTAAGAACAATTAAGTAATATACACCTTTGTTATTTCACTGCTGGACGAAGGCCACCTGGTTCTGTGACAGTCGTGGGGGTTTCGACCATACTTTTGACCATACTTCACTAGTGTCAATGTGGGTTGGTAAAAAGGGAACTCAAGATTGGTTCAAATATCACTTGCCACCCATTATTGGATAAAGTCAGAAATCAAATTCATATCCGTGGGGTTGTAACGTGGAGTCATGATGTAGAAATTTTGGGATAGCCTTGTCAAAGTGTTCCTTCAGTCCCCTTTGCGAAATTTTGCCTCCCCCATTGGAGGCATTATCAGGTATTTCTGAATGGTTCAGCTGACACGTGTTGTGTCCTGTATCTGCAATATGCCGAGTGTGCGCTCGTTAAAAGTGGTCCATTATCCCCCCCCACTCCTCTGATCTTCACCACGCCTACTGTCCTCTCTGATCCACCTGCTCTCCCAGTGTTCTTTAAAGTACTTTGAACTTTTCCAAGTCCGATCACCCTACATCAGTAAATAATGTCGACTCATAGAGCGCTCACGACCACAACGCTATTACCGCACTCCTCCATGCCAACGTGTGTGTGTGGCTGATCTGTTGCATAGGTTTTCACGGTTGTCCAGTACAACTCCCCAATGTTTTAGGCATGATTTGTCACATTTCAGTCATGTGCTTGAAGGTTTTTTTTAGGACCTCATTTCAGAGGCTCCTAGCACATGGCCAAATGCATCCGGACACCTTGCTGAACAACGTGCAATGCAGCCTATGAGAGTATCTCGTAGGCTCCCTTGCTTACCTCTTAGCTTACCTCTTGGCATTATTATTTTGCAATACTAACTAACAATATCAATAATAGTACTATTTATAGCCTGCACAATTAATATACCTGGTCGTGGACAAGACACGGATGCGGAGGCGTGATATAAATCACAGAGGTGGGGGCAGGCTGCCATGCAGCCAGCCGTGCCAACATTTTACAGACACTGCATGCAGTATATTATGATGTTATTGGCCAATTAATTCGTGATGACTGTACGGCTGGTAGGTGTGACACTAGCGCGACGCGTAAACCCAGCTCCACTTGGTGGAATGCGGATGATGTCATCACGTGGATGTGCCTGGTGACATCACCACTGCTCGCGAGTCTCTTAGCCAGTCATCCTTTTTTTTAAATAAACAGTTACAGCTCAATGTGAAGGACTGATAGGGGGGAAAGGGTGTCCGAAGTCCGTTACATCCGGATGTTTCTATGGCAATCTCATTTACTGAGTAATGGCCATATCTTAAAATAACCTATATATTTTGAACACTGTTAAAACAAGAGTAATATATTGTCTAATAGCTATAAAACACTAACATAAAACAGTTCCAATTCAGAATGCTGTCTCTGAGAAGCGGAGAGCTTCCGTTTCCTGTTTCCGAAGTCCGTTGAATGGAGGTCCGTTGAATCGAGGTTTTACAGCAGTATGAGAGCCTGTTTTGTGATGTTGGACCACTTTCTTTGTCGTTCTCCTCTGCGGGAGAGACCAGGAGTAGTGCCTGGAGTGAATCCAGCTGTAAAAGGGGAAACGCACCCCAATGTGGCGGTAGTCACAAAATACGCTCTTTGATGCTACTTATTCCAGGCTCGACATTACTTATTGCTTTCCAAACCAAAGATCTGTCTTGTCGCTCGCACGCAGACGAAAGTCAGAAATAGGAGGAGACAAGAGGCAGTCAGCCTTGTTCTCAAGAATGAAGCGACATGTGGACCAGACTGAAACATGTAAAGCAGAAATGAGAAAGAGCAGGAAGCAGGTGGGAAGACAGTAGACAGTGAGTGAGACCTGGCACAATGGGATCCTAACAACAAGAGGGGTGGCGTCCGTGAGAGATGAGGTGCCAGGAACTTGAAGCGGCAGCGATTGTGGAAACGCTGAGTCATACCGCATAATTCCTGGCGACGATGATAACGGTGCTCTGTGCATAATTGCATTCCAAAAAGCCCCGTGTTTGTAAAGTGAATGGGTGATCGTCATTTAAGGTAGTATTTTTACATCTTAATTTTATGCATATGCATGACTTTTAAAGCATCTTATTGAATGGCATTTAAAATCCGTTAATTCGGAAATATGTTTGTACATTTTATTCAGCCTTTCAGAGCAAAACCGTAAAAATTGTTTCATTTGGACCTGCACTGCAAATCATACACAGCTATATGAATATGGGATATTAGGTTTGAAACATTCCCCAGAGACGGGATGAAGTGTCGCAATTCTGAGTTGTGATTAAAACACAAAAATACGTTAAATCTTTATGGCTTTTATCTGTGCGGCTGTGTTTATGCAATAGTCCAACCGTCTCATGGACATTACATGAGCATTTAGTTTGTATATTAAATGGTTGACACACGTATGATCGTATATGTGTTTCGTGAGCATAAGAATCTATTTCAGAGTTGACCTGGTGGTTTAGGACTTTGCGCTGAACCAGTACCACTGAAACCATTGGGTTCCAATCCAGGCTTCGGTCACCTATGATTCACCTGGGTTCTTAAGCACAGCAAATCGATGGTCTCAGCTTTATCATCAATGACAACTCGACAAAAATACTCTTGGCTTTTTTGGGCTCGTTCCAGATCTGAGGCTTAAACACTTCATTTTGATTGACATGCCATGGGAGCCGCCTTGCATGGCTTTAAAGGTTGTGCCCTGAGTGCATTTACAAAAAAAATATTCCGTCAGCTTCAAAAATAATTTTACGTTATCTGCTGTGCCTATCCGCATAAATACAAATAGAAATGCCCGTTTCGTGACATGACACCAAAAGTACATTTGCAGGCACGGAATAGATTGGAATATTATGCCTCTGCATGCTTTTAAGGCATGGTGACGACTCAGGGAGGCCTAAATCCAGCAGTGGATAGATTCTGGCTGCTGATGATGGCAAGGACCAATCTTTCCGTACAACAACCACTGTGGAGTTCTCATTAAACGGTACTTAAACGCTCGTGCAGAGTGCTTAATGCGTTGCGCTGCTCTAGCAAACGGCATCCCACTCCCAAGAAAAAGTTTAAATCTTCAGGTTCGTTTCAAAAGGGTACAGGTCTGCCTTAATGCTGTATCTTTCCCCTCGGAGAGCTGAAGAGCAGGACAATGAAGCCGCAGAAGGAACTTGCTGTGCCTTTGCTCTTGCCATGATATTTCAGTCGTACGAGAACATACTTTTATCTCACAGAGTGCGAAACGCTGCTCCCAAACATTCCACACACATGCAGCTGCAGCTCTGTGGGATTTCCTGTATCCAGTAGGAAAAGGGATAATTGGGAAAAGCACAACAAGACCCGCATTATGTACACGAGGAGAATTAATGTACGTTCGTAAACCTTGCAGGAAAGTGGGTAAGGGACTAGGTAAACAAACACGCAGGGCCTCTCTGTTTTAAGGCCATGGGATTGTGAATTCTCCACACCAGGTGTAGTCGCTAGCAGAGTTCGTTTACGTGCTCCGGAAAGAACGGCCACTTAAAATGACCTCTATTAGCTGCACCTGGAGCAGAGGGTTATTAAACACCCGTGGCAGATCCTTAAAATCTTGTGGACTGCAGTTGAACTCTCTGCCGATCATCACCTGCGATGGTTAAGTGGACTGAAAACCCTCCTAGTACTGTATGACAGGGCAATGTGGTACGTGCAGTCATCTATGTAAACGCTCTTGATGTGGTTAGTGTCCTTTATGTGCAGGAAATGTGGTCGGAGCAACAGTTTGTGTGCTTTTTCCGTGATCTCCCTAACCCGGATCGATTCCTGGCCATACTTAATGTCATTGACAATTGGTATCTAAGCCTGATGTTGACCTCTGTTAGAATGAATCCTCCCAAAAGCACTATGTGAATTCTAGTGCGGTGTCAACAAAGTAATTGGAGATGGTAGGCTGGCTGTGTGCCAGGATCACTACCCTGTCATGTACTCTGCTGACGTCACTGCTCGCTCAATTTGTTAACGGCAATTGACCATGCAGTCTGAAAAGGCCATGTTTCTAAATGCTCTCAACCTTGCACTGTAATGTGCTCATCTATGATAATGGCATCAATACAGTGCTGATTTTTAAACATTCCTGTGGTCTGAGCCTCTATTACTGCCGGACAATTTCCTGATGATTTCCTACAAGATGACACTTGCTTTATCGAGTCCAGACAAATAATTGGGCTTATACGGCAACTAACTAGAATTGTCTGTATAACATATATATTTTAATTTTGGCCCCCACCTACTTGAGCAGTTTTAATAAGGGACTGATTGGTAAACTCATATACGATTTGCGTTAATTAGTAAAGCGTCATCAAACTGCTCTTTAAAAGTATTGAACTACAAAGCTAAGCCATGATGGCATCAGATCACAGGCTCCAAGCCCGCCTCCTGCCAGATTTCTGCTGTTTCAAACTTCACTCGTTAGTCTGTAAAGTTGAAATGGATTCGCTCAAACATGATGAGCCCTGAAGAGACTCAGAGTCTCACTTGCCCTTGAGTCTCACTTGCCCTTGAGTCGTCTCACTTGCCCTTGAGTCGTCTCACTTGCCCTTGAGTCTCACTTGCCCTTGAGTCGTCTCACTTGCCCTTGAGTCTCACTTGCCCTTGAGTCTCACTTGCCCTTGAGTCTCACTTGCCCTTGCTCCTTCCTGCAACCGTCTATCCTATTGCAGCCCTTCTGTTACTGCTTATACTGACACCTTGGTTTTGCCACCATTCAATTCCCAACCTCCTAATTAGTTATTCTACCCAGTCATGACGTCGCTTAAAGTTTTAATATTTAGCCCGACTCAAGGCCAAAATCCGCTTATCTGGTTGCTTTGTTTATGTCTAGCTGCTTGACTCACATAGCCATAATACATCCACCGCTGCTGGAGTTTGTTGTCTTTTAACACGAGGGTTGCCCTTTGCTCTTCCAAAGTGGTTTATTTAAAATGTGAGGCAGCACAGTGAGTAGTGCTGCCACCACAAAGTAAGAAAGTTCTGGGTTAGATTCCCAGCTCGGATGCCTTTTTGTGTGGCGTTTGCATGTTCTGCCTGTGTCCACATGGGTTTTGGCCGTGTACTTCTGTTTCATCCCACACTCCAAAGACATGCCACTGAGAAATTGCCCCATTGCCCTGCGATTGATTGGAGTTCCATCCTGGGAATAAATCTGCCTTGCACCTTTTGTCTGCTTATCCCTCCCCGTTGGACAACTGTTAAAAGCAGCTTAATAGTTCAGAAGTGCCTGATATAGTCTGCCAAAACACCACCATGCTGACCTGCATCTGTCGGCCCCCTGACCGCCACGCATTAGCGAAGTCTTAGTTATTCACTTTTCCACTATGCACTGCATCGATACGACATAGGGTCACGATGTGAATCACAAATCAATTCTGCCTCTACGGTGTGCGCAGCATCTCTCACGGTGACATAATGGATTCTTACATGCAAGCCTCGATGCGTGTTTGAACCAGCTTGATCGATTTTAATTGATACGTGCCTATACCACTAATGAGTGCACAATATATAAGATGTAGCCTACAGTTGACCTATACAAATGTTTATGTGTACTGAGTGCTCCTGTCAATAACGTCTGATAATCGAGCAGTATTTGTTTAACAAGGCTGACTGCTAATAAAATGCACAAAGTTGAAACTGGTCAAAATATTATTTGCGTAAACAAGGGTTGTTTTATAACGTTGTTCTGGAAATCCACGAGTCTGATGGACTTAAAGGATGTTTTCATTTGCACCTGAAATCAGAACAGAGCTGGGGTTATATAGCCAAAAACTTCAGTGAGTCCCAGGATAATCGCTGTCACTTGTAGTTGGCCATGAACCGGAATCGCACTCGGCTCGTTGGGTTCGTCACACAGCACGCCAACCGCAACGACACCGCGCCTGATGTTTTCTTATACATGCACTGTCACAGAGTGCAGTGTGTTGTTCTTTTACAAAACACAGAATCGTGACAACGAGCGATGCTGGGAAGTCAATTATGAAGCGTCGCAAGTGAGAATATCGCACAGAGGTCCCTCGTTAAATGGTCCTTGTGAGGAGCGAAACACAGCTCACACCTGCGTGGCTCCCACTTTCTGGGCGCGCGTGGATTCAGGGGGTGGGGGTGGCATTAGCGGCCTGGCGTTGAGTTACTTTGCTTTAGCCTTTAATTTTTGTCAAGGAGTCGTGCAGATTTTGATCTCCCCCTCCTCAGGTTGTGCTCATGGAACGTGACATTAATGGCTGAGCGGTTTCACGTGCAGTGCTGAATTTTGAGGAGATGTAAATAACAACAATGCGTTTTGGTTTTTTCTTTAAAAGGATAAAAATCCCGTGCGTTTTCGCGTGCTGTGTTTGTTATTATTGTTATCTATAAAATTAATTTTTTTGTGTTAGGTCACAAAAAATGTGTCGTCAAACCTCTTTGACCAGACAAGCAATCAGTATGGGTTTGTCACGTGAACAGAACGTGCCAATTGTTCACTATCTAGAGAGCAAACCAACAGCATTTATAATGAAATACGACTTTTCACAGATAATTGTCATCTGCATCATCAGGTCCTCGCACCAATTTGGGACGAACGGCTTGCGGAGTGTCTTCTTTTGGGTGTTTTTAAATAAGAAGGTCATGGCGTCATCAATAGCGTGCCCACCTGTGCAGAACCCAAAGGGAGGGGGAGGGCCCCAATATATCAGTATGAATTATACAAGTCATGTAAAAGTTTGATTATGCAGGTGTTACAAGCTAGGTGAATCAGATGTATGTAGGTGTTACGAGTTACGTAAGTCTAGATTTAAACAGAAGGGTCGAGATTTTCAATGACTTTAATCAGTAAGTCTTATTCAACTGGAGTTTGGAAACTGTGTCGCTCATCGGGTTCTGTCTCTGCCAGGCGCACAGCAAGAAGTGCCTTCTTTTAATTCTCAGCTCTGATGCCTTTCTTTGTGGAGTTTGTGTTCTTTCCCCGTGTCCTCATGGGTTTTGGGTGGGTACTTCACTTTCCTCCCCCCCACTGTCCAAAGACATCTCATCTCATTGTCTGAAACCGCTTAGTCCTATACAGGGTCACGGTGAAGCCGGAGCCTATCCCGGCAGACATAGAGACATGCCGCGTTGGTTAATTGTCCTGCTGACAAAACTGCTTGTGTGCCCTGGGATATTATAACTTGCTTACCCCTCCCCACTGGTCAACTGCTTAAAAGATGTACGTAACTCAATGGTTCATTACAGCTTAAAAAATGACTAACTTGTAAAAATATTTAGAAACTACGGAACCCGTTAGAGTTCACCATCTCTGCCACGAAGAAACCCTCCGTGGATGTATTATGAGGAGTTATTTATATACTTTAGTTGCAGGTAATTTTCAAAAGTGGGCTTCTTAGTTATGACGCACCGACTTCCTCTTGACGACAGTTGAAAATGCCTGTTGGTGGAAAGGGTCTTTTGGTGACTTTTTTTTCCATCAATACCGCTACATGATTACCGAACAGAGTTAATTGGTCGTCTCCGTACGAATTGGCTCGGTAGTGTAAGAACACTACAATGTACTGGACTCTCCAGGTGCCATTTGTAGTTCCACTCACATCTTGCTTTAGAACAAGTGTTGTTCGCGAGTGATATGGCCAACGCCACACCCACTCAAAAACGAATGGCTCCCTATTGCTGATATTAATACAACTCATGTATAGTGTATACCAGATATTATTTTTAGGCTGGGTTAACCTAGGGGATGTCCCCAGGTGTTTGGCCAGATATTGCACCCATGTCAATTCTTATTGCAGTTGGCCAGCCACCATATCCCACCGTGCTTTAACCCGTTTTCTGTCAAACAAGACGAAGATCACTTCCATAGCCTTAACAGACTGTAGAGTCAAATACTGATGTAGGTTTTTCACGGCTCGATGTATGAGAATTTCTTTCCGAAGCTGCTCTTTCGGAATAACCGTGTCGAGCGTTCCCTCTCTCGCCTTCGTGACGTTTCACCTCCCTGTCTCCTTTGGTCAAACGCTCTTAGCAAGCACCTATAAAGGCTAGCATAGCACAAGAGGGGTTAGGTGGCCATCACTCTGCCCAGCCGTCTATATCTTCCTAGTGGCGACATTTTCACACTGCATCAGCTACACATTTGAGGCTGAGCCGACCTAGGGGAAGACCCCCAGACTGAATCAGAAAATCGTCACTTGTGTTGGCTGTAAAGCGGCAATGGAACTCGGGACGCTGGATTGGTAGCGCAGCGCTAACCGCTGCATCACCGTTCCCCGGCGTACTCTCCGAACGCAAACAGAGAGCAGTAGCAGCTCCTGTCCGTGAGCAGCTCACGGCGGTAGTAGGAGGGAGAAAGGGGCGTCTCGGGTCATGCAGCCAGCGTCACAGCCAACCTTCTGATTCATCAGTAGGTTGGCTGTGACGCTAGCTACATCCTGGGAAGTGAATTTCAGGTTCACATAGCATGACCCTCGGGTGAAAAGCGCTCTAGAAATGCAATTATTATTATTATGTGCTGCTTACTGTCCCGGTTTTTTCAGGACATCCTTTTGTCATTGGCACGATGGCGTAGTGAGTACCGCTGCCACCTCACAGCAAGAAGGGCCTAAGTTCGATTCCCGATTCGGGTACCATTCTGTGTAAAGTTTGCATGTTCTCCCGTGCCCTCACGGGTTTTGCCGGGCACACCGGTTTCCTCATCAAATCCAAAGACATGCTTCTTAGGTTATTTATTTTGACTATAATGCCCTGAGATGCCATAACCTGATTACCCCTCCTCGCATGGACAACTGTTCAAAAGAGCTTCATAGCTCATCTGTTGCTTCCAGCTTAAGTAAAAGTTGCTTAAATAAAAAAATAATTTACTTGGAAACATCTTAGTCTTCCCATGTCATTGAAATATCCCATTCGTTTTTTTCTCAGTTGCTTACTAACACGCCAGTTAACGATGTTGATGTAGATCTCCCCTCTGGCAGTATTTTAAGATATTCTTTCCATCATGTGTCCTGGTTTTTTGTACCTCAGTGGTGGTATTGCAAATCACTCTTGATGTTGTGCAAAGTTTGCTATCGAGCGCAGATGACTGGAATCGTAGCTCAGCACTGACAACTACACTTAGCGGTCTTTCTGGTGGCAATGTTTACACATTGCCAGCAGGTATTCATATGAGGCTGCGTTGACCTAGGGGAGGCCCAGTAACAGTTTTGATAATCTTCACTGGCATCCGTGGCCGTGAAAGGGAATCGAACTCGTGCCGCTGGGTTCATTGCGCAGAGGCACTAATCGCTGAGCCATAGCTCCCCGTGCACAGCTGTACAAAGACAAAGGTCCCCGTGTAGCTTTAACAGACTGCAGGGCCAAGTGCCATTAGTGGCACACAGCTGGGTCGCCAGTATCATGCCTGGCCGCCTTTGTCTCTCCAGTAGCACTGTTTATACACCACATTAGGTAATCAATTGAGGCTAAGTCGACCAGGACCGATTCATAAAATCGACAGATACACACACGTGTGTGTGTGCAGAGGAGCTGCGTGCACCTACTCAGGCCAGGTTCTGAAGGAAGCAGCTACAGGGTGCAGAGTGAGGTGCAGGAAGTGCTTGTGTGTGTGCGCGCGCTGGGACTCCCTCGCCTGGCTGGCCTGGGAACACCTGCTGTATCGCAGGCCAGACATACCACAGCCTTGGCAGGCACCTTGACAAACATTATACCCGACTCAGCACTCGGGTTCCGTGCAGGCAAAACAAGTGTCTAGACACCCCAGACAAATGAATTGCGGCTAATTGTTACAAAAGCCTCATTGTTTCACTTTCCCCCAATGTGTGATGACCTTTTTCTAAGAGTTTGGCGGTGGGGGGGGGGCACGGGTGTGGAATATTTTGAAATTTTTGTTTTCTTAATTTTTATGTTGTTATGCTTTTGATTAGTTAAACACGTGCAAGCGGGCTTTTTCCATCTTTATGTGTAATTTGATTTCTCACCTTAATTGCCTGGCCGTGCAAACGTGGGTTTACGTTATCTGAGTCCGCTCTGCGTATGCTACAAGCTCTTTGCCCTTAGGCTCAGGCTCAGACGTGCCTGAACCTGTTCATGCCGTTTCTGCAGTGTATTTTCTCTGTTAAAGAAGCGTGAATTAAACCAGAGCGCCGTACAACAGCTGTGCTCCAGCAAGACGTCATATTCAATATGCTGCGCACATGCATCCAAATGGGCTTAAGCTTCACACGTGTTCCTTCTTGTTGTTACAAATGTCCAGGTTGAACTTTGTGGAATTGTTGTGGGATATTCATTTCAGTGTCAGGCCCCAGCAGTTAAGGCTCCGATTCATGCACCTTCACACCGAGGATTTCATAGGGATTGTTCTTCAAGCTACTGATGAACTGAATCAATAATAATTGGTGCGTTTAAACGTTTGTAAGGTTGATTTAAAAAAATCGGCCATATCAAGTGGTGGAGGGTTCTTAATGACACAGATTTAGGCAAATTGTTGCATGCTGTATCTAACCTAAAATCAAAATGCTGATTATCCGTTTGATTACACTAGTCAGATAATACCAAAATAGACGTGTCACCCAATTCCACGTGT
>JAZEWT010000006.1:20542962-20553875 GCA_036362905.1 Mordacia mordax | reverse complement strand
GAGATTTGAACTCGGTTCGTCGGACTTGCAGCCGAGCGTCCTAACCACTGAGCCACCGCTCCCAATATCCACTCACCCACACTGCCACACACTCATTCTCTAAGTCAGCCACTCACCCACTAACATAACCACTCACCCATTCAGTCATTATGTGTTCCATGGTCGGTGTTGGGTGACCACAGTCACAGGCTGCTACTGGAAAGATATACGTTTTACATTTGCGAATCAAGTCCCCGCAACTGCTGCTGCCGTGGCTTGTGCGGCTGATTCGGTTGAGAGATGCTGCCCTTAAGTCTGGATTAAGATCAAAGCCTTGGATATTCTTTCTCAGGTCTTACAAAGAAGTGTTTGTTCATGACCTCTAATACGTTCTCACATGTGATGCCACCATCATAAAACAAGCGCATGTGAGAGCATCATTGTGGTGCTGCGGTTAGCATGCTTAACTCACAAGGGTTCTTCTTCAAATCCCAGTTGAGTGTTTGCTAATCCCTTCATCCCTAAGGAGTCTCGATTTGCGCTCAGATCTGTGATGATGCCTCCATCAGGGGAGGTGACATGTCGCGAAAGAAAGAGGAGGAATGCTCAACATGACTTTCTTGAAAGAACAGCTCTTGAGAGGCATTGTCATCTCAGTTTGCATAGTTGACCTACAGACAGACTGGGCTGCACAATGGGGATTTGAAAAATTATACAAGAATGAATATCCCCATGTCCATTTTTTGAGCGTAGATACGATAAGTAAAATAATTTAATAATTTATAAATCCTATATATAATTTATAAATGCAATTCATAACATACACATTCAATTTGGAAGTTATTTATTCAGAGAGGTAACCTGGAGAGAATTCAAGCCTTATGGTTCGATGGCGCAAACCCACCAGACACTACGTCCTATATATTATGATGTTATCAGCCAATGAATGAGTGGTTTTTTATTGTTGTGAAAGGAAATTGCAGAACCCGCAGGAAAGCCGGCAGAAAACAAACTCCACACAGAGCCATCTGAGGCAGGAATCGGAGCGCCTCAAGCACAACTTTCTGTCTGTGAGGTGCAGATGTTACCACTGTGCAACTTTGCCACCCATATAGTGGCTTAATTTTGGTAAACATTGAATTGGGAATGTTAGAGGCTCGCGATATTCACGTTTGAAATTTGAGTGACACTGACACAATCGCTCACTTTTATGAGTGACGCCTCACCTTAACTAACGGTAATCTTGCCGCACACAGGGAACACTGTAGTTGTTAATTAGTTCAGTGGTTTTCAGAAAGTACAAGCCGCGACCCATTACTGGGTCGTCAAACGTTAAGCCCTGAGTCGCCTTGCTGGTTCAAATTTAAACGTATTATCTCATCTCATCTCATTGTCTGAAACCGCTTAGTCCTATACAGGGTCACGGTGAAGCCGGAGCCTATCCCGACAGACACAGGGCGCAAGGCAAGGATATACCGACGATGGGACGCCAGTCCATCGCCGGGCACTGCGGGGCAATTTAGCCTGCGAGCCAATTAACCTATGCAGCAGCATGCTTTTTGGACTGTGGGAGGAAACCGGAGTGCCCGGCGAAAACCCACGCGGACACGGGGAGAGCATGCAAACTCCACACAGAAAGGCACCCGAGCCGAGAGATTCGAACGCGGGACCTTCTTGCTGTGAGGCGACAGCGCTAACCACTGGGCCACCGCGCCACCCTAAACGTATTATGATTTACCTTAATAAAAGCTCTAGTCTAAATACTTTGTTGGGTTGCGAGTATGAACGTTTATTTGTTAAGTATCTCGCAAAAAAAAGTTTTAATGCCACTCTACTGGGGGAGGATTGATCAGCTAGGAGAATCGAACCATCAGCCGTGCGGACGGAAGAGAGTAATTTGCGTGTTTGTGATGGCCACTGGATACGCGCTGCCCATGGTGAGGAGTAATTGTGCAATAACCAGACAACGGGACAAAAGGGCGGCCCAAGAAATGAGTGCACTTTTATTCCGTGCGGTGCAATTATGTTGTTCGCGTAATATGCTGGGGCCCCCAGTTAGGCTTGAAGGAGTTCACACAACGTGAGATGTGCGGTAATGACGGGCGATGCAAAAATCTGCATAAGCGCTCCCATTTTCTTGGATGGAAAAAAATTACGTATTTTGTTGCAAATAACCTCAGTGCTGGCAGGTTTAAATTTGATTATCACCCCCGTGGATGCACTTTGCTGTGCATTTTCTGCAGCTGCTTGGATAACAAACGGTGTTTTGTTAAACCCTTGGTGCCTTAGAGGATATCTGTCACATGCGTTCATAGTATAATGCTGTACAGTCAATGTAGCTTCCCAGACACGATGGCACTTCTCTAGGTGATTTCACATTGTCTCGCCAGGAGATTAAATTGTTCAAAATCGTCTCATAAATTATTCGGTGCGACGCGAATGCGTTTGATAATATCTAACCCAAGCGCCCCATGTGTCGATAACTAAGGAAGTATGATCCTGTTTTTACATGTTTTACATGTTATGAGCTCATCCCATCTGTTTGTGCTAAGGTCAGGAAGCTGCCTTGCATCCATTAGAAATGTGTCGCTTACTGTGAATGGTTGAAGGTTTCTTGTGGAATGATGCAAGACGTGTGATTTGCGTGTGCGCAGGCATACGGACACTTATAGTTCATAGCTTATTGGAGCTTCAAACTGGGATTCTGTATTGTACTCACTGGTTTGTTTCGATTTTTGAAAACGTGTATAAAGATGAATGGCACCCGCATAGTCACTAATGGCTCCACAAAATAAACCCCATCAATAAACTCGTTTTTTAAGTCATGTATTCATTATCGACACCTGCTTAATCCTGTACAGGTTCATGAGGGGGCCAGAGCCTATCCCATCTGACAGAGGATGCTAGGCAGGGGAATATTACATTACATTTACTTTATAATTTCCATTTCCGAAGATTAATCATTCTGTTTATTTGAAAAGCACCTAGTACTGAATATTGCACATAGAGCAACTTTTTCAAGTGTCGGATTACAGACACATTGGACGACAGAGCAGTTCTATGGGGTTGTTACCAGATGTTTGCTGTATCCTAGAAATCCCACATCTAGATCTTGCAAGCTCACTGGGTACTTTCTGCTGTATATGAATTTTAAAATGTTATTGTTGTTGATTTGCCGTTCGTATGTCTTTGTTGTTTTGACACGCCATCCTCTCAGCAGCTCTGTGTAGCACTTTGTGATATAGATTTGGATGTCATCAGCATAGCAATGGTAGCTAAGATTGAGGCTGCACAGGATGTGACCAAGTGGTTTTATGTAAAAGCTGAAGAGGAACGGGCCGAGGAATTAACCCTGCGGAACTCCAGACATAACAGGATGAATCTCTGAATTACATCCTCTGAGGCTGACCAACTGCTTTTGTTATCACCTCAATGTGTCATTGCTGTATAGGGACTCCTTTATAGTGACTTCTTCATGAGTTTGATTGGATTCAATTAACCCACCCACGCATACATTCACAAACTTTAGCTGTCTGCAGTCTACTTTGTGGAGCTTGCAGCTGAAGAGTAAATCATCCACACATTCTCAAACTATTCTACAATTGTGGCAGAAATCCTGAGTGGGGCTGTTAACAGTTGCCCACCTATCTGGATTACCAAAGTCAGAGCAGCCTATGGGTGATTTTGCTCTAGCCTTGCTGGTATCATATTGGACAGTTGCGAGCAGAAAACATGAATTTCATAACTTCGAATGCTTTTTCAAGCCCAAATTTGCAAACTTGATCTCGCTAGAGACAACTCACTAAGCAGTAATAATGCCCAACCACCCTCCCAAAACAAGCAAATGGACCCCACCATTAATATCTAACGTTTTACCTTTAAACATTTACCATCTTGTGAGCAACAGTTGTGATAAGCATTCAGAATGACTTTGTTAAATAACACGGTGGTGTACGTATCACATAATCAAGCTTAGAGGCAAGGTTGCGCAATTGTAACATCTTCTCCTCACAGAAAGAAAGTCTCATCTCATATCATTGTCAAAAACCACTTAGTCCTGTACAGGGTTGTGGAGAGCCAGAGCCTATCCCGGCAGACACAGGGCGCAAGGCAGGAATACACCCACGATGGGACGCCAGTTCATCACCGGGCACTGCGGGCAAATTAGTCTGCAAGCCAATTAACCTATGCAGCGATATGTTTTTTGGACTGTGGGAGAAAACCGGAGTACTCGACGAAAACCCACGTGGACACGGGGAGAACATGCAAACGCCACATAGAAAGGCACCCGAGCCGAGATTCGAACCCGGGACCTTCTTGCTGTGAGGCGACAGCACTACCCACTGGGCCACCGTGCCGCCCAGAAAGAAAGTCCTCCCTCACAAAGATAAGATCCTGCCTGAGACAGTGCCATTCTCTCCTCGAGACACCTGTCTGTGTGGAGTGTGTGTGTGTTTTACCTCCATTCTGCGTGGGTTTCCTCCGGATTCTTCTGTTTCCTCGTACAACTATAGAAGACTTTACTTAATTGGCCGACAATGTAATCTGGAGGAAACATTGTCGGGCGGGCTGGCACCAGTTGATGGCCTGGCTGAGTCCCCTTCACCCCCTGTGGTTTCCTCGCTACGCCTCCATAACCGTGTCTCATCCATGAACAGACATGGAGTTTGTGTGCATTGAAATTGTATCGTTTCTAATTATGGGTGCTGCTTATGAATGTTTGTATCTAGGTATTTTTAACACAACTCTTTCCACCATACTTTTTACAACTATGATAATTTGTATGTTATTTCATATTGTGTCATCACAGTGGCACAGTAAGTAGCACTGCTATGTCAGAAACAAGTACCTGAATTTGATTCTGGCTTTGGTGTTTTGAATGTGGAGTTTGCATGTTCTTCCCGTGTCTATATTGGTCTTCCTCACGTATTCTGTTTTCCTCCCAGAGTCCAAAGACATACTGCCTTCGTAAATTGGCCTGGTTAATAAATTGTGCCCAGTTTCATACGATGAACTGGTGTCCTATTCTGGGTATAACCCTACCTTGCATCCTGTGTCTGCTGGGCTAGGCTCTGGTCCCCCACAACGTTGTACAAGTTTCAGTTTGAAGGCTAGATGATAGATATTTTTTTCTTATTACACCAGAAAGTACCCAGAAAGCTTGCGACATCTGGGTATGGGATTCCTTTGACACAACAAACGTTCTAATTCACCGACGCATAAAATATATAAAATCACAAGATAATACAACAAATTTACAGCATTAAATGGTGCAAGTGGGTAATGATAGTGATTGTTGCATTTTGCCACATTGTCTGTGATTCAATCAGGTTGTGAGTCAGTGTTCTCATGCTCAAATGAACATTGTCGCAGTGTGCATGTCTGTCGGCGGTCTTGTGCTGGCTCTGGAGATTTCCGATTATCATAGCGGAGATGATGAGTTATCGCACAAAGGTTCGCAGCACCAGGAACCCAACGTCCGCGATACGATTCTGAGCCCTTGCGAGCATCACTGGTGATTGATGTCTGAATCAGGTCTGGGCATCCTTTCACCAACCTGCATCGACGACCATGGTGAAGTACGGTCAGACAATCCACATGAATGACGCGGCATGGGGCGACCTTCACTCAGCAGCGCATTGACAAAGGGCTCGAAATTACTTTTAAATTCGGATGATGGGGATCAGTATATCGACAGATAGAGCACTGTTAACTTCAATAGAAGAACAGTACTATTCCATTTTATGAACTCTTAAGAGGATATGGTGAGCTGAGGTAACCTCGGACTGGGATATAAACTCATGACTCTGTGTTGAGTGCTCGAACTACAGCAAGCACACAGCCCTACAGCTGAGTAGGCACATACTCATTAATTTTTTTTAACAGAGACTCAAGTCTTAAATCAGGGAACCTCTGTCATTATTACGAGATCGCCTACTTTTGTAACTGATGCCACTTACATCTTTCATATGAACCTTGATGGATGTGCAACAGAAAACCATTACACACAGAGATGACTTGCGTAGTGACCTAGTGACTCCAGTAAACTGACTCATTGGCTAACACACAGATGGCTTTGGTTTCACAAGATTAACTGCCCTCTTTAAGAACACTTACATCCACAGCTTACGACTCATTGTGGGTTGTTTGTAAGCAATAATTCATATGCACCTAATGAGCGACTGTCTGATTAGATTGTGGTTACAGTAGTTAACACACTGGACGATAGACCCAGAGATCTGAGCTCATTTCCAGCTATGGCAACATGATTGGCTAATGAGATATGAACCAAACCTAAGCATGCGTTTCATCAACTTTCATTGATCGGTGTGGTGAAGTACGGTTAAAACAACCCTTAGGACCAACATGACACGGCGATGCCGTGTCCAGAGCCTGAGACCAGGAAAAGCACCGGGCAGAGATATTCTTTCAAATGAAATACTAAAGTAAGGTCAACAGACTGCCTTATGTGATATAATTAAAACTGTTTGGAGCAGAGGATGGGTTCCGTAGAAATGGAAGGATGTCCTAGTGGTCGCCCTCTTTAAGAAGGGGAGCCGCACTGATTCTAATAACTACAGGGGTATCTCGCTCCTGAGTGTGCTGGGAACGGTCCTGGCAAGGATCATTCAACAACACCAGGCACGCTGAAGATAGGCTTTGGAACCCCATTGTGGTTTTAGGCCTGAGCAGTTTTGCACAGATACCATATTCTCTGTCTGTCTACTGCAGCAGAGGTATAGGGAATTCCAACAGAACCTGCATTTCTGCTTTATTGACCTGGTCACGGCCTACAATACCATCGGTAGGCCAGGGTTGTGGATTGTTTTCGTGGTTTTTGGGGTTCCTGAAACTTTGCTCACCATCATTTAGGACCTTCGTGATGGTATACAAGGCCGGGTAAAGCTACATGGTCAGGAGTCAGGGCAATTCCCTGTTCACCTTGGGGTGCGACAGGGATGCCTTCTGGCTCCTACATTTTTCAACATCTGTTGGCCATGTTGTTCGAGAGGCTTTCCATGGATGTTTCATAGGAATTTCCATCTGGTACAGGTACAATGGAAGGCTGATCGATGCCTTTGTGCGGTCAATGGATGGCTCTCTATTGGCCAATTATGTTAACTATGCCGACGATTTGGTGATTGCCACTCACTCTGAGGAGTTGGGGGCTCTGCTGTTGAACTTGGTGCATGCCACAAAGAGGTGAGGTCTTACCATCAGTCCCACCAAAACCAAGCACCTGCCTGGGTATTTTGTGCCACCAAATATTCCACCCCCTCAGCTGTCCATGAGTGATGGGGGCATTGTGGAGAGAGTGGAGAAGTTGTTATACCTGGGCAGTTTGCTTATGGCCGGTTCCGGGTTAGCAGCGAAGGTCTTGCTCCGAATCAGTCGGGCGGCATTATCATTTCATCAGCTACTTAACACTTTGTGGAAGATGCTTGGCCTGTGGCTCCACGCAAAGCTTCTGGTCTTCTTAGCTGCAGTCATTCCCTCTCTTCTCTATGTTTGCGAAACGTGGACCCACCTGGTGGAACATCTGCGCTATTTAGAAACTTTCCGGGTGGCTTGCCTACAATCCATCCTGATTTTAACCAGATTGGATTGTGTAAGGAGCTCACAAATTCTCGTAAGATCTGGACAAAGTCCCATTGGTGAGTTCTTCTAGGAGGCGAGGTTGCAGTGGCTGGGTCATGTAGCCTGCATGCCTTGCCACCGGAAGGCCTAAGCAGTTACTGCTTGGCCAGATAGATTGGGCTAAATGGACACAGCACGAGCTGAAGACGAGATGGACCAATGTGGCACAGGAGGACTTTGGAGCTAAGTGGACTTGTTCAAGACTAGTACAAGCGGTGTCAAGATCGACCTCTGGAGGAGGATCGTGAACGACGCTATGGGGCAGTTGGAGATAGTCACTCTCCAACAACAATGGAGGGCAGAGGAACCATACTCAAAACAACGAGCAGAGCACCAGGCAGCTAAAACACAGCAAATTGGCACAATAGGGGGCACGGGTGGTGCATATGAGTCATCTCTTTCAGGAAGCCCATAACACCTGAGTTTGTCCCTATACCTCTTGTTGGTGAGCCTTTGTCACTTCATGTTGCCTCAAAGTGCATATGGCCTGGCACAAACGCCATGGTAGCGTCACCGCCACTTCGTGGCAAATGGCGGATGTTGTTGAATAGTTAAAAACAATGTTACGGTTGAAATATCGGGAAATGTATTGGTTTTTTTTCAAGGACTATTACCAAAACTGCAGGTTTTCAAAAACATAGCATCGGTCAATAGTCATGAACGAGAGTTCCTTGTATTACACGCACATTCTTGTAACTGATGAGCAGATTCCTTTGAATCCTGATATTTAACACTCAGTCAGCTTGTGTTTAAGTTGGAAAAAGAAAACCGTTGGGCTATGTAGCGCTTTTTCAGATTTGTCCACCGGGGGGCAATTTTGTCAGGAAAAATAAAATAACCTAAGCAACATGTCTTTGGACTGCGAGAGGAAACCAGACTACCCAGCAAAATCCCACGCTGCCACAGGGAGGACATGCAAACGCCACACAGAAAGATACTCAAGCCAGAAATCAAATCTTTTTGCTGTGAGGCAGCAGCGCTACTCACCGCGCCACCGTGCGATGTGGTTAAAAGCATACACTCCTCTGATAGTGACCCAGTTTCTCCGTAGGATGGCAACTTTTGATTTCTTAAGAAGTAGTAGTCATTTTAACATTCTCACCACAGCGCCATGCCCATCAAATGCGTACCTTAAGAGTTTTAGAAATTATTTTGCCTAATAAGAATACATGATTTATAGTCCAATATTTACATGCTGACATTTCACTCTAAGGTGACAAAATAAGTGACGTTGGGCTTTCTCACTTGTGGAAATGGTTGCCAAAAGCTAAATATGCACGGTTCACCGGCTGTTCAAACCGCAAACTTTAAAACTTGTGATTTGACCATCAATATTTTTAAAAAACCCGCTTGATCCTGTACATTGTCGAAAGGGGTGGGGGGGGAGCCTATCCCGGCAGACACAGGGCACAAGGCGGGGCTATACCTAGGCTGTGACACCAGTACATTGAAGAGCACTGGGGGCAATTTACTCAGCAGGCTAATTCACCTAGGCAACAGCGGGTCTTCGGTTGGTGGGAGTAAACCGGAGTACCTCGCGAAAACCCATGTAGACGCAGATAGAACATGCAAACTCCACACAGAAAGGCACCCGAGCCTGGAATCGAACACGGGCATTCTTGCTATGAGGCGACAGTGCCACTCACCGCGTTACCGCACCGCCCTTGTGATCTGACCTTTTGGTAAAAAACAACTAACATTTTGCAGTTGTAGCATTTGACTCATGTGAATGTAGACAGGGTGGGAAGTTTGCACTGGGATTTCCAAATTCCCCCCCTCCCGCCCCCACATTGGGTTCATGTGAGATTGTGAAGAACGTGAACTCTGAAACCACATTCCCTTTCATGAATACGTAAAGTGTGTTTCGGTTAGATTGCGTAAAAGCGCATCTTAAATCCACCTCTACCCAACATAGCCGATCAGTAATTTTTGTCAAAGTGACCAGAACGTGCCCAGTATATTACTAACTCAACACACCGGTGTGTTAGAAAGCCATCGAGTTAGTCGGTTTGTGTTTAGTAATAATAATAATAATTGCACTTCGAGAGCACTTTTCACCCAAGGCGGTGTGTTAGAAAGCCATCGAGTTAGTCGGTTTGTGTTTAGTAATAATAATAATAATTGCACTTCGAGAGCACTTTTCACCCAAGGGTCACAGCGCTGCACAGAGCTGTGGAGGAAACGACGTCAACAACCACGACTTATGAACAGCATACCAATAATAATACATTTTTTGTTACAAATCTGAGCTGTAGCGAGAACGGCATGTCAACAACAATATCGGAAACATTTAGTCCTTCCAAATTTGTTGAACAATTATTTTTTTTATCGCTTATTGTATGTCCTATAAATTATAGCCATTGACTTTCAGTTGAACTGTCCTGATGTCGTTGCTGACGCGGCCGTTCTCTCCACAGCTCTGTGCAGTGCTTTGTGACCCTCGGATGAAAAGCGCTCTGGAAGTGCAATCATTATTAGAACAGTTCAACCGAAAGTCAAATAATGGCTGTAATTTAGAGGACGTACAATCAGCGATACATATCATTGTTAAACAAACGAAGGAACGAGTATGTTGTGTTCCTGAGCAGGCGTGGGTCGGCAGCGAGTCATCATCTCAGCACGGTGAACAGTGAGCCGCATCAACAGACTTAGCCAGAAGACTTCAAAAAGCCTTACAGAAAAAGTGAGTCTTGAGACGAGATATGACGATGGTTGAGCTGTGCAGCTCTTTTTAACAGTTGTCCATCAGGGAGGGGTACGCAAGTTACAATATCTCAGGGCACCAGGGGTAATTTAGTCAGAATAATTTTCCTTGGCAGCTTGTCTTTGGACCTTGGAAGGAAATCGGAGTACCCGGCGAAAACCCACGCGGACACGGGGAAAACATATCGACTCATTAACCCAGCGTCTCGCTCGTCATTACAGCCAACATGATCGGCCTCTTGCGAGACGTGTGACGAAGTCTTAATGTTCAGGGTTCTGTTACGGCCATATCTCGTGCGTTGCGACTGAAATACCTTTGCGGTTGACCAGATCTACCCCGAATCGTGCGGACGGTTTGAGACTGGCGGTGGAACACCCGTCTGGTTTTGGGAGTGGCCGCACTGTGGCTCAGACAGACCCCGGTGCAGATGCCCTCCTCCTCCTCCTCCCCTTCCCCGTGATCTCGCCCCCGCGTCCAACTCCGTCCCCACCCACCCCGTGATGTGTGAGTCAACGGAAACCATGCAGCCGGTGGAGCGAAAGATGGGCGTACGAGATAGAATCGTGACCTCTTTAGTTTATAATTTCTCCTG
>JAZEWT010000006.1:20510416-20534884 GCA_036362905.1 Mordacia mordax | reverse complement strand
CACGGGGGAGAACACGCAAACTCCACACATAAAGGTACCTGAGCCGGGAATCGGACTCAGGCGCTTCTTGCTGTGAGGCAACAGTGCTACTCACAGTGCCACCGTGCTACCAGTTGAAAGAAGTGGGTCTTTAGGAAAGAGGTGGGGGCTTTAAGTGTCTCTTAAAAGTATGTGGTGAGTGACCACTGCTGCTGCAAATTTGCAGCGGGATTGTGTTCCAGGTGGGGTGAATTTCCACGGAGAAAAGCAACCTGGCAGTGACCACGGTCATGCTGCTGGGTGCAGAGAGGAGGTTGTGGGTGGAGAGTTCGACTGTGTTCTAAAGGAACTGTGGTGGTGTGACCCTCGGGTGAAAGGTGCTATAGATATACAAATATTATTTCTACACGTTTTTCAATTTAAAATGCACGTGTATACTCTCATGTGCATTGAGCTGGTACTCGCCTCCATTGGCAATTCTGAGCCAGTTGTGGAAATACCACAGTTAAATGTCATTGGCAAACCACTACTTCATACAACCACTGTAGACTTACCACAGTGGTTATATGAGGGCAGTCGGGTGATGTGGTAACATCTGCACCTCACAAAAAGTTCTGCCTGAGGCGATTCTATTCCCGCCTAGGGCGCCTTTCTGTGTGGAGTTTGTATGTTCGCCCCCTGTTCTGAGTTTCCTCCGCATTCTCCGGTTTCCTCCCACAACTAAAAAAAAATAATTGGAATGTAGTGTGTGGCAGTTGTTGGCGCTGGCTGACTGCGGTGGCTGCTTCGCCCCACCTCTTTGTGGTTTTCTCGTTACGCCTCTGTAATGTTGTAAGTCGCCTTGAATAAGGGCGTCGAATAAATGATTATTTTAACTTGATCCATCCTGGGGCTAGTGAGGGGCTGACTGAGCCACCAAGCAGGATTTCAAATTCACATCCTTTCAAAACGTTTAGTGGTGCCTTGCTGCTGAAATTTTGAAAACGTCTCTATATATCTTTGTATACATATCAGTGTATTTGCAAACTGGCCACATCCGGTTTCTGTGCACATGAGCTTTGATAAGCATGAAGAGTGTTGCACATGTTTTCCCATGGTGCTGTGTATACTAAATGGATTTTTTTTTACCTAAAAGAACATCTTATGTATTTTCTCAGCCTACACACATGATCTAACGGATGAATTTGAATGCCGCACTACCAGCAATGATTTTTGGGCTAATGTTAATTTTACAAAAATAAATTCAGTGTCACCATTGGGGAATTTGCCAGCTCTATAAAAACAAATAGTTTCATAAACATATTCGTGTTTTTATTATGCGAGAAAATTGTTTTTCTGGTTTATAAATTGCCCATAAAATAATACATTCGTTAAATCTGGTAAGTAAATTCTAAATGGACAGTTGGCTGTGATTGTTAATAGTTATCCCATACACGTACAATCACTGTTGCAAACCTTTAACATTTTCAACTAATATTATTACTACATATGTTAATTCCTTAATACATGAAGTGGTTATCCTGTGGTGTTACTGCGTCTTTGGTCTACCAACTGCTAGATGAACGCCTGCCCACGCAGTCCTTTGATGCCACAGTCCAACACAGTCCCTTCTTTGACTGCCATTCCATCACCAGTCTCGTTCATCAGCCATCATTTCTTCTGGTGCTGTGCCCTGCCCGAAGCCTGCTTACATTTATTGAGGGGCAATATTATTACTTCTATTTGGGTGGCAGGGTGACTCATTGGTAACATCTGCGTGTCATAGAAATAAACTTCTACCCGAGGTAGCTCAATTCCAGCCTCGAACGCCTTTCTGCGTGGAGTTTGTGTATTCTCCCCATGTTCATGCGTGGATTTCCTCCGGGTTCTGTGGTACAACAACAACAACAACAAAACCCATTCATTATTTGGCCGATACCATCGTGGTAAGGCGCTGTAAAAATGCAAATATTATTATATAGGATGCAATGTATGGTGGGTTGGCGCCGGCTGACCACGTGGCTTGACTCCCACGCCCACCCTAACCCCCGCAGGTATAACCTCGTGCCTCCGAGTCGTTCGCTCTCTCTCTCTTCGAAATTATTTTTCGTTTTTTTTTAAACTAGTGTTAATATGAGCATTGAGAGGATTTGCGTTGAACGCACCTGTGTGGCAGGGCGCAAATGATCGCGTGCCACGAAACGCAGGTGAGATCGAGCAGCCGTTTCATGTCACGTCCTGCAGATGCGATTCGTGCGGCAAGCGTGGCCCACAGGCTGAGGTTGAGATCTCTAAAAATACCTGGGAGCTGTATAAGCAGTGCCCGTGAAGAAGACTGGCGGGCAGCGGACGCGGGATGGCATTCTCGAACACGTGTAATTTCTCAAACGTGTCCATCACAACGGCCGCCTGTGCCTTAACCGGATCATCTCCGTGGGCTTTGGCTTCGTAACACATAATAAATAGCAATAATGATAAAACGCCCACTTAATTGTTTCCATGTGCCAGTTGCTGTAAAGGTTAACCAGTAAGTATATGAAGCGCGGGTGTTTGTTCCTGCTGTATTTTCTGTGCAAATAAATGTTTGCAGAGTCCAATGTGGCACAAGGGTGTGCTTTGGCCAGCGCAGATAGAAATCTCGTTTAGTAAATCCCACGCAGGACCTAAAAACAGCCAACTCCAAGATGAGAAAAACATGCCACTTTACCAATTATGGCAACCGACATTAGACGGATTTATTTTTTTTAATTGGACTATGAATGTCTTTCGTGCTATACGTTTATGTGTATGTAGACTTGCTTGTGCCTGATTTGTCTGTGATTGATTTACTGGCACCTTTGAAGATATAATCAACTGCATTTGTGGATGGCATTCAGCTTGGCATTCTTAGAACGTGATCCAGTGAGGAGGTGGGAAAGAGAGACACTGGGATGGTATCGAGCAGTTGATCCTGCCAACAAACAGCAAGGCAGACTACTTTAGGAAAGCTGCGTTGGCAGTGGCGCACAACTAAGAAAACAATTATCTACGAATGTGTTAAACAGTTTTCTGTTAACAACAATGGCTCTGCGTGCTATTCAGTGCTTGAACTTTAGGAATGCAAGTTTCTATTTAGGATTTTGCGCTTGCACAACGTAATACTGTAATTTGGTTGTATTACCCTGTCATATTATATGCTGTTTGTGTAGGTTAGTTTGAAAGTTTATTGTATCGCAGTAATCACTCTTGCGAGCTCAGAGAGCATTTTCTGCTGTAATTATGAACATCTATCTATTTCCTTCCCCGAGTGCTTTGGAGTTTTCTCTGCCCTCTCCAAAAGCGCCACTATTATATTTAGGGAGTGATATGATTGCCCATATTATTTATAAGGTACATTGTCCATTATAAGTCTGTAATTGTGTAAAATGATTTATAAAGTAACATATCCTCTAACAATATTGCCTTCATGAAATCTTGTCGCAATTTTACAGTTTTTACAAAGAGTACATTCAGGAGCATGCATTATTTGTCTTATTTTTACAAAAATGCATTTGTTGTTTAAAACTCCTAAACAAGATTTTTATTTGATTAAATTAAAGTAGTTGAGCACAGGTCCTGACACTTAAAATGTCAAACGGCCACCAACAAACAATACTGGTGAACGTGTATCTAAACGTACCTTCATTGATGTCTATTCCAAAGTGACGTGGAAACGCTAACGACCCCGGCTCACATATCTTTTAAACATTATAATTTGCAACCTGATGTGCATGTGGTTTGCTGTTCTAGTGGATCTGGATCTCGGAAAAGCAAACCAGCATGGCATGATGTTGATTGTTGTCAAATTGGCTTCATCTTGGGCCCAGTAAGCTTTGAAGTGCTCAATTACTATCATAAACATTTGCCTCATCCCACGTGTGACACAACTGTGTTGTCTTTGGATCTGGGCAGGGAAGAAAAAAAACTTGATGTGAATCAGTCAGTTTGAATTTAAGCTGAAAGGAACGCTTTTTTAAAAGTTTTGCAGTGGGGAGGGATAAGCAAGTTACAGCATCTCAGGGCACTGAGGGCAAATTAGTCAGGACCGTGAACCGAGACAGCTTTTCTTTGGACTGTGGGAGGAAATCGGAGTACCCAACAGACACGTACACGGACTTGGGGAGAACTTGCAAACTCTACGCAGAGAGGCATCCGAGCCAGGAATCGCTGCACCACTATGCCTCCCTGTGCCATCGAATGGTAAATGGGAAAATGTTCGGTTTTAAACATGAAACAGTCCCTGGCAGGAAGCCTGTGCCTGCACATTGTGTACATGTACATATATTACTGTATATGTATTTCTAAAGTAGGCCTGCTTTGTGACTCAGCTCTTTAGAAATACTAATGTAACAAACGCACTTTTCCGTTATAGGTATGTGTTTGCATTCTTATGTCACAAATGAAATGTCTTTCTTCTGTGCACCGGGCGACACAGTGGCACAGCGAGTAGCGCTGCTGTCTCACAGTAAGAAGGTCCCCTGGTACGATTGCTGGCTCGGGTACCTTTCTGTGTGGAGTGTGCATGTTCTCTCTGTGTCTGCATAAGTTTTCACTCGTTACTCCAGTGTCTTCCCACAGTCCAAAGACCTGCTGCTAGGTTAATTGTCCTAACAAAACTGCCCCCCGGTGCCCTGAGATGTTGTCACTTGCTTACCTCTCCCTGCTGGATAACTGTTAAAAAGAGTAACATAGCGTAACGGTTCCTTCCAGATTAAATAAAAATTCACTGACTGTTCATGCGTTTTAAAATATTACATAAGACACGCTACTGCCTAGGTTAATTGGCCTGCTGAGTAAATTACCCCAAAAATGTGCCCTGCAATGTACTGGCATCACATCCTAGGTATTCCCCTACAATGTGCACTCTGTTGGCTGGGATAGGCTTCCAATCCCCAGCGACCCTGTACAGGATTAAGCAGTTATTGATAATGAATTAATACGTATGTGTAAGGTTCAGTCTCGGTTTCAAGGTTCTGGTTTCACGTTATCAATGTTTATGACTCTGAATTTCATTGTTTTCATTTGTACCGATGGATGTCTTCGATTCATGCCATCGTGGGCAATATATGCACTGATTCCAGCAAAGATTCTGGGACTGCTGGTCTCGATGTCTGAAGCAGAACCTTTCGCCTGACGATTGTGCCTCTGCCTTTGTGATGTGGAGGGAGCCCCAGTTCCACAGCAGTGTACCTCTCCCTTGGTGATACTGGCGTTCCATCCGAATTGTTTTTCTTTTTTTTCCCCTTCACTAAAAATACATGACCAAGTTACCATCTGGTCGCCACACCCAACCGCCCCCACGCGTCTCATCTTTAAATACAGTATCTGGTTTAAAGGAGCTCTGGCATGGATGAACACATGATAACTGTACATACACAGCTATACGTTATGCCAACGATGATGGCAAACGTTTTAAAATGTTATGTTTCCACAAAGGGCGGCGCGGTGGCTCAGTGGTTAGCGCTGACGCCTCACAGCAAGAAGGTCCCGGGTTCGAATCTCTCGGCTCGGGTGCCTTTCTGTGTGGAGTTTGCATGCTCTCCCCGTGTCCGCGTGGGTTTTCGCCGGGTTCTCGGGTTTTCTCCAACAGTCCAAAAGCATGCTCCTGGATAGGTTGATTGGCTCGCAGACTAAAATTGTCCCGCAATGCCCAGCGATGGACTGGCGTCCCGTCGTCGGGTGTATTCCTGCCTTACGCCCTGTGTTTCCGGGATAGGCTCCGGCTCACCGTGACCCTATATAGGATTTAGCGGTTTCAGATAATGAGATGAGATGTTTCCACAAGTCAAGAGTGCACATTTCTGCAGAACCCCTCTGCAGTGGTGGTTTTGAACCGGTTGTGGTAATTCCACATTCATCGTAAAAGTGCTGTCTCCCCATAGCATAACTGCTCTTGACCATGCAAATAAAGGCTTTTACTTATGAGCCAGGCATGGGAGACATAGGTGAGTGTTCGCCCTCTGGCCAGTGAGCCGTTACAATCTGCAGACTACCACGGAAAGCCCAGAGGCTTACGTGAGTGACTGAACAGCAAATAAACTGTAAGGCCCTATTTCTGAGAACATTGAGTGGTAGTTAAGGTATGTTTATGCCAATATAGAAAACTTTGTAACTTAAAAAATCGTATTTAACTTGATTAAATCTAGATTTTTGTGTTAACTGACGAGCCTTATAGAAACACGTTATGAATTCTAAAATAATGTGTGCAGGTTTGCCTTGCTTTTGTTAAGTGGATTCTGGAAAGCCTGAAAGTGTTTTGAGTGGTATTTATTTTAAAGGTAACATTTTCTTTCACATTTTTTTACTTTAACTAAACAATAAAATAGGATAAAAATTTAAAATTTTAAAGACCTGCTTTTGCTGCACTCCAAAGTAGAAAATAATTTTTTTTAACACAAAATCAATCGAGGGATACAGACGAAAAGCGGGTGGCCAAACACTGGCAATATGTGACTTATGATAGACTAATAATATAGTGAGATTTATATTTTAATTATTTTAGTCATAAATACGTGTTTTTCTAATGTTTTATAAAAGGAACAACTATCAGTTATCACTTAATATCCGTATGGTTTAAAGGTTTTTCATTAAAGGAAACCATTATTGTAGGCTTATACGGTCAGTGTTTGGCCACCCGCTTTAAGTCTGCATCTCATCTCATTGTCAGAAACCGCTAAGTACTGCCCAAGGTCACGGTGAGCTGGAGCCTATCCCGGCAGACACAGGGCGCAAGGCAGGAATATACCCCCGATGGGACGCCAGTCCATCACCGGGCACTGCGAGCAATTTAGTCTGCAAGCCAATTAACGTATGCAGTAGCATGTTTTTTGGACTGTGGGAGGAAACCAGAGTGCCCGGCGAAAACCCACATGGACATGGGGAGAACATGCAAACTCCATACAGAAAGGCACCCGAGCCGAGATTCGAACCCAAGACCTTCTTGTTGTGAAGCGACAGCGCTACCCACTGGGCCACCATGCCGCCCCTTTTAGTCTGTATGCCTAGATATATTGATTTTGTGCTCAAAAACATTTGTTTTCTACTTTGGAGTGCGGTAAAAGTAGGTCATTACATTTTTTTAATCTTATTTTGTTTTCTACTTTTTTTATGTCTTAGCCACGGAAAAATGTCAAGTCAGCTCAGTGTGTGTCTGACATCGGGACAATATTGCCCCCATCAGACTGAAAAAAGAATAGAAAATTTTGAAAGTATCGTTTCCATGGCGGGCCCAGGATCGGCTTGTCACCAGTCTTCAAACTTTTCACAATATTGCATTGTCATCCGAGTTATGCCTGCGTGCAAAATTTCAGCTCTCCAGCTTTATCGGAAATGCTTTAATTTTGCGCACAAAGATTTTAACCATTACACACATCCCCAATGTGACCATTACACACTTCCCCAAATGTAAGTTAACGATTACACACATTGCCCAATGTAAGTTAAGTAAAAGCGGGTAAAAAGGTAATTTCTACCTGCTGAAAATGTGTTTCATCTTTTCAATAAAAATACCAAAGAGGGCATTGTGGGAAATTCTCAGCAAGTGAAGCACAATAATTTGTGTCACTTTCAGAGACATGTTGATGCGTTTCACTTTCATAAAGGCTCACCAGTGATCCATGCCCAATAGTAAGAAGATTTGTTTACGATATTATTCTAGAGAAGAAAACTAAAGCTGAGCTGACTTCCTCAGAAGTAGAAACAAAGCATTGGTAATAAATTATATTAATTATGCTTCACGGAGGTTCGTCAACACGTTTAGAGATTTGTTTTCAGTCCACAAATTGAGGTGGAGAGAGAGTTACAGAGAGATACACCAAGACAAATATCCCTCCTGTAGCCTTAAGATATTGGGGCAAGTGGTGTTTGTGAGCATATCCACATACAGATGGTCAAGGGCAAAGGGTCATAACGGTACCAATGTTGTTGATGATGCCACAATATGTCACTCACTTCCTGCCGCCCTCCCCGTCTCCTGCCACATATTGGTCTTCCCTCTGGGTACCTAATGCAATGAACAGTAAACTGTCCACTCCTGTCTTGCATGTGTGCCCACACCCATTGCATCTCCCATTCCAAATTACATGCATAATGATTTTTTGACACATTTTGCTAAAAGCTTTCAGACTACTTGTCCAATATCACCGTGAACTTCCTAGGACATCTTGCATACATCTATATAAAAAAAATACAAAAATGTCCTTTTTCTGCTAGATACATTATTATTACATTTATTTATTCAGGAAAGTCTCACTGAGTCTTGAGACTTTTTCCAGGACGGTCCTGCCAAGTTTTCTCAGGAAGGGACGATGTCACTATGGGTGATCCCAGTTGAGTAATTTGCAATTAGTATCTCATCATTGGGATGTTTGGCCAATACCACTTACGTTGTGCGGTTTTAAGAGTTCTGGGAGGATAATGAAGAACCCGGAGGAAATGCGTGCGTTAGTCAGGAATCAAACCAGGCTGTTCTTATGTATGTGCACAAATGTTACCAGAACGTCATCCTGTCACCCGAGATGCATGATAACAATATAAATATATAATACGTTCATATTTGTTCATGTTCCATTAAATGCACTATCGCGACAGCTGTAAATGCATGTCAGGAGTAATATAATGTGTTTTCGCAAATTTTAAATTATATAGCGATGGTTATAACCATGCAGCATATACATCACAGACAAAAGTACCGTTTTGGACAGGTGAGCTCATGGCACAGGGGTTAGCAGTCATGTGAAAGGATTTCAGATTTAACCTTCTGATATCTGCTTAGATGGTATACTATAAATCTAGAATAGAACTTGGCCTCTCATTGGTTGGCAGCATTTGTGACGTCACACCCAGCCCACTAGATGGTGCACAGAGTAACCTGTATTTTTTATTTATTCATCCTATTTATTCCAGTTTATTTAATTATTACCCGCTCATGTCACGTGACCACTCTGCAGAAGATCTCGTCAATCAGCTATCGGCTGTTCTCTCGGCTCGGAGGTGATCACATCATCCTCATATGGCGGTCAGCACGGATTTGGTCTAGGCTTCCACAGACCGCCGCAAAGGCCAGTTCTACCGTGGGTCCAGCGTTCAGATTCGTAACGTTGCACTGCGTAACACGGAGCATATATTCTGCGTAACCCATCGGCGTATGGAACTAGTAGCAGTCAGATGCTGAATGCCTGAATGTGAGAGGAGGTGAAGCGATGACTGTTGGCACCGAGGTAGGGTCCCACGCCACGTTCCCAGGGGAGGTGGTGGCGATAGCAGCCATGTGTGTTGTCTCTTCAGCAGTGGCTACAAGATGTGAGTCATGCAGGAAAGTGTCTTGGTGTGCAGTGGAAACCCCCAACTAAGCACCGACACACTCTTATTATGAATATCTGTCCAGTGTTTATACATATGAAAATAGGCAGCTGCATGAAGCTCGTTATTTGTAAGGGTCTCTAAAGCCGATGTATGAAATTTTAGATGTTTTAATTATGAAGTGCCATAAATAACAATCTTAGCCAAGAGCACGGATAGCAAGATATTTCATGAAATAATAATTGTATAGCAAAGTGCGAGAAACTGAGATTAAAGGACTTTTGCTATAAAGGCACCCCGAGGCAGAATACTAGATATGACATTCAGACAACAAAAATTAATGGTAAGTGATTATTTTCACAATACATCTATATGTAAAAAAAGTTGCAGATGTCCATTCGGTCAGTTGATGCTGCTATGCCAAAAAAGGCGGCAGAGGGGGGCGTTTTGCCAAAAAAAGTCGGCGGGGGGGGGCATTATGCCAAAAATTGTATACGATTCAGTATTTGTGTAAAATTAAGTTTTATACTCGATTTCCTATTATTATTTTTACACTGTTATTTACGCATTTTAAGCATGCCAAACAATGAGATGATCCACAGTAATCAGATTATGGTTAAACAAAATATGATTTTACACTGCTTTTCGTCACTTTTAAGACACGCTGTGAAATGTGACGATGGACAAAGCGGTGCAAATCAGGCAACTGATACTTTGATGAGATAAGGGGAGGCGTGCGAAGACAATGAGTGGGAGGTAGGGAGACGAGGTGAGGCTAGAGGAGACGAGGGGAGACACGGAGACACACTCACAAACACAGCCCCCCATTTCCGCGAGTCTTCTCTGTCATTTAAGACTCATGGGGACATGGGCAGACAAAGACACAGAGATAGAGACACACGGAGACATACGGATAGCACAGATACGGAGACAGAGAGATAGACAATGTAGTACTTGAATATGCCATGCTGGTCTCTGTAGCTTTTATCTTTCTCATACATTCCAATACTATAAAAACATAGCTTGTACAAAATAATTGGACATCATGCAACACAACGGTATACAATCAATTTGAGGCCCGAGCATTGGGCCCAAACAGCCTAGTGGTACAAATAATGTTGTGTACCTTTATCACGTGTAACTGTAAAAACATATCCAGTCTTGTTCCCGTTGAATACATACATAATCCACTCTGTGAGAAGTTATAAGTAATTGTATAACGACATTACCCCTCAATATAATAATGTGGAATTTCAACCACCAGCTTTATGGTCAGTCATAAAAATGAGCAGAGCCATATGCTGATATAAGCCGAGGGACACCTTACATTTTGACCTGATAATAATTTAAAGCCACCAAGCTACAGGAAAACCAAGAGGTAAAAGATATATAAGTGAGAGAACTTTTAACGCTTAGAGTATACACAAAACAACTTAAAAGTCAGTCTTAAACACAGTCGTATATTGATATAATCTTCAAAACGCTGACATTCAGTGTGGATGGGTCAAGGTTGTGGTATGAAATCTTAAAAGGAAGAGTGTGGCTTCAGTTTAGAATGATTTCATTCCATGACAACGCAGGGTTGGCCCTCTTCCCTGGGATGAACCCTTGTCAGATGAATCAATTTTCCACACACATTCTCAAGTTGGCATGGCAGCGATGGAAACAAACAATGAAAAGGAAAAGGATTTAATACATATAAAAAAAACCCCCCCACAAAAACATGCATAGTCATTGTATTCAAGTGCAATGTCTCATTGGTCATAACATCTGGAAGCCATCAAGGAAACTGCCTGGTCATGGAAGGGAATTTCAGTCCAACAGCTCAGCATGTGGGAAGGCAGGGAGAGAGAAAGAAATAAGTCTCCCGAGGTATCTTGCGGCCAACTTAAAACTAGTTTCCACCGGTTCTGTTTACCATGGTTCTCTCCCAGTTCCATCGCAGTAATCAAGATGACAGAGTTCTGTGAAGTTGTACCCGCCGCTCTCTCTTGCTAATCACGCAGGAATGGTGAGAGGGCAGAATTTTCGGGCCACGTGTGCATGGGACCATCATGCATTTACCATTATCACATAACAGAGGCAGATGTGTTTGTTTAGACTGGAACTGGTTTCCGTAGTGCAGCCAAATGCTTCAAATGAAAGTTTTTGCGTCGTATTTTGAGGCTTTAGCACTTAAAACTGCGCCACAAGTAAATTTGCAATAAATGAGACGTTTTACAAACAAGTTTTCTTCCCAGTATTGTTTATGAGTGTAATGTGTTTACCACTTATAAATTGCAATCTAACCGTCACGAAGGATACACGTTATGTCTTGCTAGTCAAAGGCACGGCTAATCTATGATATGTAAACTGTCAAAGGTCAGAGTTTGAAACCTCAGAGGAGGTGTAAAGTGAAAAAGGAAGACATTAACATAATCACGTGCAAGAGAAAGTCATCAGAGAGTTTGGGGCCCCACAGCTGGTAAACTTTTCAGTTTAAATAATGCTTTGCCATCTTCATCATCCATCATTATCAGCAGCCATTCTCTCTCTACTGCTGGATGAAGGACTCCCCATCCCTCATGGTCCTCTGCTACTGCCACCTCATCTCATTCTTACTTGTGCGCTTATCACATGGCTCTACTTGTATTTTTGGACACACTGTGTCATTTGGATGCCCTTCCATCACCAGTCTCATGAAAAGACTAAAACCAAGTGAAGTGTATACTGCCCAAGCCTGTTTACACTTCTTAATTGTCAGTATGTTGTCTCTCACCTTTGCAATTCCTTCTTTTCATTATGTCTGGGTGACTCAGAAAAATTCATCTCTGCAGTTGTCGGGTCACTTAGCCAGTAATCGCAAAGTCATTGGTTCATATCTGTCAAATAAAAACAAAATGTCCCCCATATAGTCTTAACAGGCTGTAGGGTCAAGTACTGTTAGCAGGCACCTATAAAGGCTAGTGTGGAACCCGTAAACGGTGGTTAACTGGACCACATGTTGCCACCTTTATCTTCCCAGTGGCGATGGTTCACACACCACACCAGGTACTACTCATTTGAGGCCGAATCGACTTAGGGGAGACTCAGGACCAACTCAGGACCAGTTTGTAAAAAAGTCACTATTGTTAGCTTTGATCGGGAATCGAACTTGGGTGGTGTCCGGGTTCATAGTGCAGCACGCGAACCGCTGCGCCACCGCTCCCCAAGTCTGAGGGACAGGACATTCTAAATTGTCTAAACCCAGTCAACGATGACCTCACACACAAACTACCATGTGGTCAAAGGTGTTGAACGTGAAATGAAATTGTGGTGCAATTTAATGTTAAATGAATTCTATGTTAAGGCTTATTGTGGTGATCCTTGGTAAAATAAATGGATTAAGCACTTAGCGAGCTTGTCAGATACATAGTTGAAAAAAATTATACAAGGTGTGTGTTTTTCAGTGACGACAGTACTGCAAAACCACACAGCCATTAATTTCAGATGATGCTACATAAACGTACATTACTTTTACTATCTCATCTCATTATCTGAAACCGCTTAGTCCTATACAGGGTCACGGTGAAGCCGGAGCCTATCCCGGCAGACACAGGGCGCAAAGCAAGGATATACCGACGATGGGAAGCCACTGGGCCACCGCGCCGCCCTACTTTTACTATACTGTACATTATAAGAGCACAATAATAATAGACTATTTATAATGCACACACATATTTCCCGACTCGGACGCAGCGCTCCATCGAGAACACGGGAGGAACGGAGCCAGAGCTCGAAACGAATGCCTCGAAGGATACCTCGGTCCTCAGCGATGTAACACCGCACAATGTGATCGTACCACGAACTTTAACAGTTTCTCACGGGACCTAACTTAATCCACGGTATATTCGAACCCATCTTGTAATGAGTCACGATGTATCGGGATTTTATTTTATTTTTTTGCGTTGGTTTACTGCAAACGTTAGTTGTATCACAGGAATCCCGCATGCAGAGCTTGCGAGCTCACTGGGAATTGTATGCTCTGACAATAAACACATGTATCTCTTTACAGCACTTGTTATAACCGTCGCCTGAGAGGTAATCTCCTGGGTCAACCGCCAAATAGGATTTGAAGTCCCAAACTTGTGATTGCGAGTCATTCAGAAGGTTGAGAATTGAGTATGAATTGGGCAGATTAAGAAATATTCTCCCATCCACACGGGGTGTTTATATTTTCCCAACAAAAGGAGTTTGTATTTACTCTTACCTTATAGGTAACTTTTTAAAACGGTGATATATGCGCTTTTTGGCCAAGTTTTATAAACACAGATGCGTTGGTGACACTTTGTGTGTTTTTTGTGCGAATAGTTTAAATAACATAGCAGGGCAGGGCAAGACTTACATTTTAGTTTGCCACAAAATGTTCACAAAGCATGTATTTCCTTTGTAAACTGCTGTGTGACATTTCTGTGGGATAGAAAAATGCAACAAATGTTCTGCTTTGTGTAAAAATAAAAAGCAGATGAGCGATCAGAAGAGGAATTAACCATTAAAAAGTCGTGTGCAGTTCTTCTGTGGAGGTACTGACTCCAGTCATAGGATTGTCGAATTCTTTCTGCCGCCCCGACCCAGTGTTGCCAAAAGAGATTAGCATGTTGCTTTGCGTATTCAAAACATCGGGAGACTTTAGCAACAATGAAAACAACGAGCATTGCTTTCCAAAACTTTTTTAGGCATCGCCGTGTCGAGAGCGTTCCTCCTCTCTCCTTCGCCACGTTTCGCCTCCTACGTTGGAGAGGCATCCTCAAGCGTTCTGGGACTGAAAAAATAAACCCCAATATCAGTCCAATGAAGAGTGATCGGGAAAGCCACCAGATACCTGTTCCGGTGTAAATAACCCCTGTGTCTGGTAGTCGGTATCGACAATCATCGGTGCTCGGTACCCCGGCTGGGGCGGTCGCGAAGGCGCAGCGCAGTGAGACTGGACCGGTGTGTGGGGGCGGCTAGCCCGGATCACGGCCGGCGCGGAGGAAGTGACAGTCAGCTAAGCATATAGGCCCGGGGCACTTGGCCGAGGCTGGGAAGGGCCCGTGTGTGAGAAACATGACTGTGGGGGCGTCAAACTGCTTCCACATGTACCCCGTTGCTTTTGCAGTCTCACTTTACGTTGGGGTTCAGAGCTATAATAGCACTGCTGACTAATTTGCAGCGGCACAGCAGACGGTTACATAATTTATGAATGTGGAGTGTGCTTTATGGCACTGTTTGCTATAGATCAGTGATAAAGAATGTTTTAATGCTGCTCTGCTCTGCTGCTGTAGCTGTTTGTGAAACATTGCTCGATAAGTACTATTGTATTGAAGCACGGTGGTCCTGTTAAGAGTTTGACGAGATTTGCTATTTGATTTTTAGCCTTATAAGAGTTATTTCTTTTACAGCAAAGGTCTTGTAAGCATAACATTTGAATAAGTAAGGCATTTTGAATGTGGACATAAATATGCTGAACTAGGTGCTCTTTCAACTATATTACATTCTTCACGCTTATTACTTGAATTTCCATCAGCCTGTAAACTAGGTAGACAACTACCTACAAACAGCTAGTCAAGGACTGTCAATGGCAGACTGTATCGTTGAGTTTAATGGCACTGAAAGAGCATTGTGTATTTATTTTTTGCTTTCCACTATGTAGCTAAGGCAGGTGCTAATATTATTATCTAAAGGGGTATTTCCTGTTTACTTGTAATGCCACCGTGATTGAAATATTGGTCGACATCATGAATATGGTAATCAAAACATTAATTTTAAATTGCCCCTAAAGTTGTTAAATGAAAGGTAAAGGTGCAGCCATGCAACTGCTTGCAAACGCCACTACCGGTGGAAGGTCTGTGAAGAGCTCCTATGGATGATTGTGCCTTTGCACAGACTGGTACCCTTCACAGAAATGTTGGATTTACACCACTGTCTTGGGGCTATAAATGGAGATGAGCACTGTTTCACAATCATTTGAGTCCTTTTCACGCATTTCCACAGCTGTTCAATTCCTTGTGTTTCTGGTCAGTTCAGTGTGGTCACTGCCTAAAGCCTTCTGTGGTTCTAAACAATGCTCCTCCTGTCTCCCCCGTATCTTTTGGTCAGGTTCAGCAGAGTGTTCCCGAGCCTGAATGTGGCGGTCAAGCGGCGGGAACAGGCCCTGCAAGAATGCAAGAAGCTCCAGGCTAAAGTGGAAAAGTACGAGGAGCGTGAGAAGACTGGGCCAAACATTGCCAAGACACATCAGGTATCTTGTTTGCTTTACCACATGGCTTTTATAGCAATTATATTTCTCTTGCATTATCAAAGACTCAAACCCTTAGGCCTTCGAGTACAGGTGCATACAGAGATTGCTTTAAATGTAGTAGATTTGCTATTCATATGAAGTACTCTGTGGGTGATTAGCATGCAAAGCCAGTAGGATATGAATACCTTTTCTAAATATGTGACCCCCCTTACAAAGATGATAACCCTTTAATGTATAGGAGAGGTCCATCAATTACAGGCATTCTGGATTCGCCCTGAGACTTTAAAGGCAAGATACGTCTGCGCACATGAACGAGAAATATGACCTTGATGCATTCATGGAGGCCAGGTTCTATAGCACAGCTGTTTTACTGTCTACCAAGTGATATTTATTTTATAGTTCACAGACATGATTAACTTAGTTGACCCCCAACTAGAGTTTAATTCCCAACATTTCAAGTGTGCAGCAAGCTCACTACCATACCATGTAGCCAGGTTAAACATTCTTTTAAAACTAGCATATCACTTGATAGGCAAATAATGACTCTTATAGACATACAGTGGAAAAATGAGAGGAAAAATTGATACATATAAAAAAAACGTGTTCGTTAGGTGTCAAGTGAAGATTGTTTGTTTATTCTGGGGCTCCTAAATTCCAAGATGCCTCTTTGATGCTGTATTTTATGCGAATAGGTTAAATAACACTAAAGGGCAGGTTAAAACTTGTGCCTAATTTAGTTTTCCACAAACTTTTCCAACACATGTTTTCCCTGTTTGTAAAACTTTGTACATTTTTGTGGACTAGAGGAATGCACCAACCCCTATCCTCTGCATAAATGAAGCGTTATCCCTTGTGAGAAGGAAAACAACCGTGAAAAATTAATCTATTGTTATTCTGTGGCCTGTGAAGTTCTTACCGCTGGACCAAGGCTGTCAGTGTAGATAAGCAGTGCCCTTTGGTCATGTGAATATACAGACTTAACACAAATAATCCACATACAGAACATGCATGTACGTGTATCTACAAAAAATCCGTTAACATGGAATATTACAGTTAGAACATGTAAAGAAATCGGTTAACATCAGTGAGCTGTGGTTTATTGTAATAAAGGACGTTCAGCAATTATGAATTTGAGCATCCCCCCCCCAGTTTTTTCGCTGACCACCAGAAACATTGTTTCCAAAATAACAGCATAGAAACACTCCATCATCTATAGTGCATGTGTGTACTTTCGCATTGACAAAGAAGATGTCACCTGCCATTATCGTTGTGTTGTCGGTTTAAACTGCCGCTTTAAACTGTCGGTTTAAACTGCCGGTTTAAACTGTCGGTTTAAACTGCCGCTTTAAACTGCCGGTTTAAACTGCCGGTTTAAACTGCCGCTATAAACTGCCACTTTAAACTGCCGCTGTTGATGTTAACCCGTTTTGGCCAGTTGAGCCAGAATGGTGAGGATATTGGAGCCGAATTCTAATCTCATCTCATTGTCAGAAACCGCTTAGTCCTGTACAGGGTCGCAGTGTGCCGGAGCCTATCCTGGCAAAAAACGCAGGATGCAAGGCAAGGATATACCCATGATGGGACGCCAGTCCATCACCTGGAGCTGAATTTTACAGCCGAATGCTCTTCCTGCTGACAACCTCCTTTAGTCAGAGGGTGTTCGGATCGTCATGTGGAACATTTCCCCCAAGCCTGTTCACCAAGGGAGATCCCAGCAGCAATGCTCGACTCCCAGTCCTGTTCAGCAAGAGAGACCCTAGCAGGAGTGCTAAACTCCACGTGGCATATCTGTGGTGTTCACGGAAACATTTAAAGCCCTGTACCGCGGTATGGTTGCTATCCTTGTGGAACACGTTAATCACACTGTGATAGTGATTGTGAGTGCAATCGAGAGTGACTCTCTTGATTCTATTACATGGCTGCGAATTCTCAGTGCGTGCTTTGTCTTGGTGAACTCGTGCAGAGCAAGCACCGCGTTTCTTCCTCCAGCCGGGAACTGTGATGATGTGCTCCAACGCCCTCTGCGCTCGCTCGCCAATAGAACCCGTGGATACGCCAATGTTAATACGGTGCCTGAGAGCTCAGAGACAGTGGCACGACAACGCCATCGATTGCGTGTTGGTATTCGCGAAGGGGTTCTCAAGTTTTTGCACCTGGAGGCCCATTCGGGGCTGCTCGATGGACCACGAGGTGGCGCTCGCAGCCACTGATAGGTCGTGACCTACCGGTTGAGAATGGCGGTATTAGAGTGTGTCTTTCACGGTTTGAAGATGCTACTTCTTATCCCAGTTGTTTTTAATATACAATGACCGGTAATGTGTGATTACTTTTAAGAAATTGCTGAATACTAAGTAATTGTTTAACATTGATATTACACACTTTTGTCATATTTGAAAATTACCCAGAAATTAGAACGTTAACTAATTGTGTGAACTACATCGCAACATCATAACTGTCCCTGGTAAACTCTACTCTCCGTGACTTTGAATTCGTTTCTGTAAGAATAGCACAGAAACCAATTGTTCTGTCAGTCAGTTTTTTTTTAAGCTGGAAGGAACCCTTGAGCTATGTAGCTCTTTTTAACAGTTGTCCATTTGGGAGGGGTAAGCAAGTAACAATATCTCTGAGCACTCTGGGCAATTTTTCTCAGGACAATTAACCTCGGCAGCATGTCTTTGGACTGTGGGAGCTAAGCAGAGTGCCCAGAAATATAGCCCAAATGGACACGGGTAAAACACGCAAACTCCATACACAATGGTACCCGAGACAAGACTCAAACCAGGGAACTTCTTTCTGTGAGGCCTCAGCACTACTCACTGCACCACTGTGCTGCCCAGTTACATGTTTATAAGTTCATATCCCAGTCCCGGTCATCTCATCTGATTACTTTGTGAGAAATGTGCAGCTGTCACCATTGTGGAGACACTTTGGAGGGTTCATACCCGATTCTTCCACACTCAACATGTGGGAGTACCCACAGTTTACCCCACCACACACACGACCTGCTGATCAACTGACCGTGGTGTATCTGCGTATGTCCCTGAGTGGACAGAGGGCCCTGTGGGATATAATAACGTTTCCCCATTGTTTTAACGATCGTGCTGGGAGATGGACTCGAACCAGATCCACTGCTACTGACAGCATTCCAGCCCACATGGCAGAAATGTGATGTCGATCACCACGATGCGAGTTGGCAAAGGAAAATGCATTTATATATAAAAATATATGCAAATGTATTCAGTATTCCGTAGCGCGATTGTACATCATATGAAAACTGCGTAGCTGTACAAACGGCATGTGACTTTCTGTTGCATAACCTCACCGCCCTTTTTACAGATATTTACAACTGTGTGTGAACATGACCTTGACTACATTCACGTTGAGGCATCTCTTGCGGTTCACAGTTGACTTGCAACTTACTTCACCGTGACGTTACATCATTCATATTTTCTCCGTGGTTTTGCCTTGGCCAACTGCACTGGTCAAGAGTGGAGTCGGGAGACATTCCTTTTGTTGTGTACGTGGTGTGTGAGCGTGCATGGTGTGAGTGTGCTTGTGTAAATGTACACTTTTATAATCATGCAATGGTGAGTTCAGGAATGACAATAACGCGATGGCTTTTCTGCGAATACATTTCCATGCGCTTTACAGAATGGTGTTGCTGGCTTAAACGCCTCGCAAAATGTTTGCTGGTTTAAACGGCCAGTATCTAGCTTGACCTCGGTTGGCCGGTTGCCCCCCAATGGCAGGGCTATTGGAGCAGAATTTTACAGCGGGATGCCCTTTCTGATGCCAACCTCCTTAAATCGGAGGGTCTTCAGACCGTTATTTGCCTGCAACCTCCACCCAGACCTGTTCACCAAGAGAGACCCTACCAGAAGTGCTGGACTCCAAGCAAAATACCATTGCGCTGGGGTTCATTGGAACGCGCAAACCCTTTTATAAGCCCCAGGAGTCAATCAAGGACAGAGAATAAGCACACAGTGAAATAACACGAAGAGATGGATTAAAAAAGAACAGTAATGTCAGCAAACAGGAAAAAACTCCCAAGAACCGTACCGATACGTCTTAGGATGGTCACTGGGATGCCGTTGGGCATATTGATAATAATGCTGCACAGAGCTATGATAATCAGAAGGCCACAGAACTGAGTTGGTAATCACTGAGATTTTATTGGTGGTCAGCAGTGGCCACCGAATGGTGTTGGCATTGTTATACTCTAATAGTACATTACCGGAGCCATGGCATGATGGTTAACACACTAAAGTACAATCATGGAAACTGGCTGAATTTCTTGCTGTGCGTAGTAACATCACCAGTTATGTAGGAGTGTGGTTCTGAGTGTCCCACTATTTGTCGAGCTGGTTGGTTGCGATCAACTCCATAGCAATGTGGAATTTCCACCACTTTCCCGTTCGGTCGCTTAACGTTGCCCCTTCCCTTGTTTGAGTATAAATACACTGACCTTGTTTGGAGTTCTTGTTTTCACTTGTATGTGTGGTTGTGTGCATGCACATATTTTCTCCTACGTCATTCATCGCGACAACTTAGTACATTTTTAAGTGTTCTGTAAAATCCCGCTTCACTAGTTTGATAGTTAATAGTCATAATACGAATCCAATTTTTTTTTATTGTGATGTAGTTGTCACGGCTCATTGCTCGTGAAAAGTGAGACACTAGATGCTTGCGTTGACGTGAACGCATCGTGAAGCTGTGAGCTCCCCTGATGTGCACGCAGCTGTACTGGGGGGAATCGGGAAGCATCCTACATTGCCTCACCATGCTAAACCGTCCATGGTGGGAGTTAATTCACTCTGTCTCCGTGCATCATCACACCGTGCTGAGCCATCCATTCAGACCACTCAGATTTGTCATTAATTCAACTGTTACATCAGGTGAGGGTTCTACTCCCCCACCCTCCCCTCCCCCACCCTCCCACACCCACCCCCACCCACCCCCACCCTTCCCTCCCCCACCAAAAAGCCCTGTTCTGTGGCCCCCAACAGGAAGCCCTCTTCTCTGGTCCTTTAACTCAACTGATCCCTACCATAGCAATGTGGAATTTCTGACTCGGGGCTGCTAATGGAGATGAGCACCGCTCCGCACAGTAGGCGACTATGCTTATTGTTGTTGTTGTTTTTAGACGAGGAGTGAGTTATTCCAGGATGATGAAGAGTAAACTGTCATAGAAACTCTGTGGTTAATGTCAGAAGAAAATGTTAATCAGATTAGCTGATTTAAAGTGTGGTACAAAGTTATAGAGCGTTTGGTAAAACGTCAGTCTCGTGCAAATGTATAAGTCTTTGACGGTCATAGATCATCCAACCTTTACCGTCCAGTACTTTTGCAAAGGTTATTCTCGGTCAATTCACACCACATGGGTCACTACAGTATTTGCTCATTTTGTAAAGGTAAGAATGTGTACAGAGACAAATGCAAATGTGTTGCAAGGAGAGTGAGTGATGCTTTGTTCGACTTTATCGCTCTGATGAAAATGTTTAATTCGTTTTTTCATTGTCAGTGCTCGCTTAATTCTGTAGAGGGTCATAGTGAGTGAGAGCCTATTTCGGCATATACAGGGCGTAAGACAGGTCTATACCCAGGATGGGATGGCGGGCAATTGCAGGACGGTGGAGGAAATTTAGTTAGCAGGCCAATTAACCTAGACAGCAGCAGCATGTATTTGGACTGTGGGAGGAAACCGGAGGACCTGCTTGCCAGAACGCAGCAGCGCCACTCACTGTGCCACCCTGCCGCCCTAATTGCATTTAGAAGGTTGTGAATGTATATGCCAGTCAGGAGTGAGCATGACCCAACATTTCACCATGGTGTTTAAAATGGAAATGTTTTTTTGGGAAATGAACAGTTACTGGTCTCCAACATAGGCAAGTGGACACCTCTCTGCTGTCTCACGGCAGCCAAAAGAGATCACCACCACCCCTTCTTGTTTGAGTAGGGTGTTATATAATCATATATATTGCATGCATTTAAAAGGGTTATGTTTGGTGATATACACACGCATCTTGTAAAACTAGGGCAACGATTTGTGACATTCGAATTTCCTCTTTGTACGCACTGGCGATAGAGCTGGCCTGTATTTTGGCAGGAAGTGAGTAAGCATGGCCATATGTAGCCAAATCCATTCCCATCCACCCACACCATGGGCCTGATTTAAGTAAGATGTGTCGAGACATTGCCACTCTTCAACTAAATGTATTAAATAACAATCCCTACCTTATCTTGGTGATTGCAACATCCATGTTGATTCTCCAAAGAACTCCCTTGCAAGGGATCTCATGGCTACTTTAAACTCATTTGGCTTCATTTAACATGTGACATTTGCCACTCACAGATGTGGCCATACTCTTGACCTGGTTTGCACAAGGGGCAGGTCCGTAAGCAACCTATTCGTCACTGATCTTGGTTTGTCTGATCACTCACCTGTGTGGTTTGATCTTCAGGCACCACCATCCATTTCCATCACTAAGCACCAAATCCAATTCCGAAATCTTAACATCATCCATACTTATTCACCGCTGCAATCAACAGTTCATCACTCTCTGCCTCGGCTCACTCTGCTGTTCATGCGACAGTTGAAACTTACAACAGCTCGCTATCATGCAAACTGGGTATTTTGGCCCCAATCAAATCAAATGACCTGGCCTCGATGCAACATCTTTAATAATTATTGGACCATCTCCAATTTACCATTCCATCATCAACAATGACCACCTCAGTCCATTCCAATTTGGGTTCAGATCCATCCATAGTACTGAAACTGCTTTGGTCAATGTAGTAGTTAATGCCTTATTGTCGCTGCTGTTAAAGGCTGCTTGTCCTGAGCGCAGACGTTGATACCGTTGACCATCCTGCCTTACTGGAGTGACTGACTGGCATAAGGGTCTCTGGCTGTGCCCTGCACTGGCTGAGCTCCTACCTCCAACCAGAAGCAGGTTGTCAGCCTCGGAAGATATAACTCAGAGATACATCCTGTTTTGTTTATGGAGTCCCTCAGGGTTCAGTCCTCAGCCCATTCCTCTTCAGCATGTACATAAAAAAAACTTGGCCATATCCTGCACAGCCGCAGTCTAAGATACCATTGCTATGCCAATGACATCCAAATCTATATCCACCAAAAGCCATCTATCAATGTGTCTGGTCTTTAAAAAATGTCCTCATATTTGCTTAAAGTAAATGGTGACAAAACAGATGTTTTTCCCTATTAAAACCCCGCAAAAATTGTCTGTCCAAGGCTGAACCCATCCATTCGATGTTTGACGGCCCAGACCATCGATGTTGCCAAAGCAGTCCGGAGTCTAGGAGTGATTCTTATTTGCTCAGTCACCTTTGAGACACATACCAACAAGATAACGAAGATAGCACATTTCCATCTTAGAAATATCGCCAGACTGCACAACATCCTGTCACCTGCTGACGTTGAGAAGCTAATTCACATCATCATCTCCTCACGAATCTATTATTGCAATACACGACTCCCTGGCATCCCTGCCTACCTGATCAATCGTCTGCAACGCATGCAGAATGCGACTGCTCGAGTCCTCACCCGCACTCCCTTTAACGATCACATATCCCTAGTGCTGGTATCTCTACATTGGCTCCCGGTTAAATACGGGATTGAATGTAAGACTCTCCTCATCTACAAGGCTCTCACTGGCACTGCTCCGACATCCGTGACCTACTTCAGGCACCCTCCTCAACACGACAACTTCGATCCTCTAATACGGGCTTACTGCATGTGCCAAGATTGCACCTACGTACGATGAATTACAGATCATTCTCTCTCCTTACAGACACTGGAATGCCCTTCCATTGTAAATTTGGTCAGCTATGTGCCTGAGCATCTTCTAATCCCGTCTCAAGATTCGCTTGTTCTCTAATGCCTTGAAGCCCTCTGTCAAGGACTGTTGATGACTGCTGTGTGCTTGGATGATTGCATGCTGTCGACCTGCACCTGCTAAGGAACACTTTTCCTTCCTTTATTTGTTTTACCAATTAATTTTATTTGCTATTTTATGTCCATTAATTTATAGTCATTTTTTTTACTTAATTAATCTACTCTGATGTGGTTGACATGCCGTTCTCTACACAGCTCTGCGCAGCGTTTTGTGACCCTGGAGTGAAAAGCGCACTAGAATTACAAATATTAATAGTATTATCTCTCCTGTCTTACATAGACCTGCATAAATTTCACGGATGTCATACATATCTCAGCCAGTTTTTATCTAAGCTGAAAGGAACTATTGCGCTATGTAGCTTTTTTTGCAGTTTTTCAACAGGAAGGGGTAAGTAAATTACAACATTTCAAGGTACCAGGGTCAATTTAGTCAGGAAAATTAACCTCGGCAGCAGCATATCTTTGGCTTGTGGGCGGAAACTGGAGTATCTGACGAAAACCCACACGGACAAAGGGAGAACATGAAAACTCGGTACAGAAAGACACCCGAGCTGGGAATCGAACCCGAGGGTTCTTGTTGTGAGGCAGTAGCGCTACTCGCTTTGTCTCTATGGGTAATAATACCAGTGAAGCCACTTCATGTGTTGTAGAAACACTTTTGTTTTTACTGGACAGTGTAATAAATGGATAGTCACCTGAGACCCTGGCTTGCCTACACATGTGCGTGGATCTTATTATGCTTAAAGATATGCACTTAGCATCGTAGTTCTTTCAGCTAAGCCAAGGCATGTTCGGTGTTCCCACTGCACTTGACACCTCACATATCCTGGGCCAATGCGCAATGCTCAGGTAAAGAATTCAAAGTGTGATCACGTGACTCAACTGCATCACTCTCCCATGAGCCCCTGAGCATTGTGGTCTCAGGATCACGAAACATTCCTGGTAATCCGCAGAGCTCACTGTGTTATTCGCAAAGTCGTGAGCGTGAGTAGATCCGTTTCCAAACCCAGGTCTGTTAAAGAGAATTTAAAAATGCCTG
>JAZEWT010000006.1:20473362-20485728 GCA_036362905.1 Mordacia mordax | reverse complement strand
GCAATGGAGCTGGGGTCAGTTGACCATAGAGAAATCCATCAGACATCCAACCTGTGAGGACATCAAATAGTCTGTATAAAGCAGCACAGCGTGTATGTGATTTTTGAGTGTTGTCACGTCACGTACAAGGATATTGTCCCAGCATTCCAGTTTCCTCCCACACTCGAATATGCCAAATAAACAATTCAGAAAAAAACATCTTATGATATGAAAAATAGCCTTTAGATGAATTGGAAGCTTCGTGAATAATAGAATAGCATTATTATTTGTCCACAAATAACACATCATCGAGACAGTAGGTGCTGCGGTCACAGTGTACAACTCACTATTATTTGGCTTTTGATATACTCCCATAGTCTAATGTCCGAAGCTCTAAGACACAAACCATACTCTATTGAAGGAACGTGTCAACTCTTTTCTACTACAACAGTGACAGTGCTTTTTGTTGCTGGATACTTGATAATTTGGGCCATTTGGAATGTGCTCAACAACTGTGTATAACGAGAGTGAGAGGTTACAAGTTTAACTCAAGGTCGAGTTCACTCATCCTGCGGTGCTCAGGGGACCGATAATCTCTACAGCTAGATAGGAGGTCAACAGCGGACACATCAATGTCAGTGACAACTGTCAAGAGAATGTAATTTTCACCACTGGTGGTGAGGTAAGCAGCGCCTCATGTTCACATGAGCATTTGACCAACGACAATTTCAAACTTATTTATAAACGGCGCTTTAACGCCATGGCACGATTGTGCATTTCTAACAGGCTCAGTTTATTGCTTTAAAAAAGCATAGATTTTTATCCTGGCTAAGAGGTAAATGTGCAGTCCTGCACTTGCTTTCTCACACCACTGCTTGCATGAGTCCTATTTTGCTCTTTAACCAGGGGATAATGCTGGGTTTTCCCCCACCGCTACTGGTAGGAGAGGACTTTGCGCTGGAACGAACTTTGAAGAGATCCTCTAGAAAATATCTGGCTTACTCTTGCACATTGGCCGGACGTCTTGTAAGAGGTGGGAGTACCCACACATCACCCCACCACAGGCACCCTGCACATCAATGTAACAGGTTTTATCGGCATGTCAATGTGGCATTTTTTTTGTACCTGTGAGCTTGTTGATAAATAATTTTATAAAAATGTTATTGTAATTATACAGTGTGGTCCAGATGTCATGTGACCTCACACCCATTGGAATACAAAAATATTACGTTTAAGATAATTAAATGGGGGATGCATTGGTGTACCCAATGTGACACTATTGATTTCAGAAGATAAAAACCTCATTGAAAAAAAAAGCACTTTTGTGAAACCTATACACAGCCTCAAATAAGAATATATCTCTAAATAGGTGTCTTTAAAACCAAAACATCACAGGATGCCAGCATATCTTGCATGTCGAACTGACACTGACTTTCGAACTAAATCAACAGTAAATTTTACAAAAGTAAGAGCTGTTTGCCCACCAAGTGTAGCTTACTCTGCACCTGAACAAATCTTGTCTAACCACGGAGATGGGTGCATGTACAGGAGATGTAGCTTGTGGGTAATCCTACAGCCGTAACCAAGTATTTTGTGCAACAATTGGCGATGCATTGAATCGTCAATTGTCAAAGTTACAAGCCAGTGCTGTAGATGTTTTAAAAATTCATTAATACTGCGAGAGTCCAGTCGTCGTTTCAGACCTGCCAGGGGAAGTGAGATTGACACAGGGGTGACAAAAACCATTTCCATCCACTGTTTAATAATCTCGACAATAATGAGTGTGAAGGCAGATCTCGGTAGTGATGAGGTTTAAATTGTTCAGGACAAAAATGGTTACATTAGCGCCTCGTTTTCAGCTTGGGTTGTTATCTTGTAATTTTAAAATGAGCGCGGTTGTGGGTTATACCCAACCTTTGTAGGTGTCTTGGAAAAATATATTAATATATATTTAACGACTGCTGGCACCTTGACGGCTTTGACAGTTTTGCATTACTTTTACATCACCTCGCTTAATGACACCACTCTGTGATGGATTTTTTTTTTTTAAGAAGCAGGCTTGAGTCATTCGTCTGTCCAAGTATATTTTTGTGGCAATGTTCTTCGTATTTTTCCTTGCATTATTAAATAAATCCGGACCTGCCATTACAATTGAAATGTATTGTTTTAACCCCATGTGACATGTATAGAGTTCAATACCGAAAATTGTCTTAAGTCTGCATTGTTATGATAGGTGTAAATCTAATTCTTTGTCTCTTTATAAAGGCGGACTTAACCATGGCACAAACCCAGGTGAAAGCGCCGGATAGTCAGCTGTTTGACCAAGCAATTTTAATGTCGGTACGTTCTAATCAGTGCAGAGGAAGGGGGGGGGGTCATCATTGAATTTGCCTAGGGCCCCAGAATCCTTGCTCATCAGTTGTTGCTATTTATAGAGACTGGCCCTTGTCATGAGAATATCGAATTCCTGTGATTGGATCTGGGCTGCAAATGGAGACAAGCGCCACCCAAATACTTGACTGACCATGGAAAGACTCTGGCTCAACTTCATCATCATTTTCAATACCCGCTTTATCCTGTACGGGGTCGCAGAGGTGGGCAGAGCCTATCCCGGCCGACAAAGGGTGCAATGCGGGAGAATATCCAGGATGTGGCGTCAGTACGTCACAGGACATAGTTCATCTCGTCTCATTGTCAGAAACCGCTTTGTCCTGTACAGGGTTGCGGTGATATATACCCACGATGGGACGCCAGTCTATCACCGGGCACTGTGGACAATTTAGTCTACAAGCCAATTAACCTATGCAGCAGCATGTTTGTTTGGACTGTGGGAGGAAATCGGAGTGCCCGGTGAAAACCCACATGGGCACGGGGAGAGAACATGCAAACTCCACACAGAAAGGCACCCAAGCTGAGATTCAAACCCGGGTCTTCTTGCTGTGAGGCAACAGCGCTTCCCACTGGGCCACCGTGCCGCTCCTGGCCCAACTTGCTTCATCATCATCATCATCAACTATCATTTATCACGTTTTTATTAATTTCAAAATCAGGTCGAGGTTTCAGTAATATGGCCACCATCTTGCTGGGCCCTCTCGAGGCAAATAGCATTGAACACAACGCTTATGGAGATGCAGAGCCTCATTGAAGAAACCCATCCCTGGTGTAGGACCAGGGTTCAGCTCAGGACAATGCATGCAAGACCGCATCCGGACACTTTTTACCTTTGCCACTTAAAGTAATGAGTGAGGCGATGAGCGAGAAGGCACATTTACATGGAGAAATAAAAAAAACAGCACCTATTGTTTGAGACATCAAGAACACCGGTGGCGACGGAGCACGCGCCGCTAATAGGTTTGATCAGATCGCATTCTACGATTGTAGGCTGTCAAATTGACGGGACCTCTGGGACGGTGGATGAAGGATCACTAAGGTGAATGAATCACAGCGCTTACATTCGTTTAGAGAGGTGGCTGATTAAGCGCATGAACGGAACAACCTGGGACCTAGTTATAACCGCCCACGGCACCTCGCGGTAATTCTTGAGTGCTGGAGGGGATCTTGATAGGCTCATCAGTAGAAATGGATTTCATAATGAGTCCCATTTCGAACTCTGAGGCTTCTTTTCTTTCAACATCTAGCAGACCACCAGCATTGATTGAAGCCAGCCTGACTGCTGAGGAGTCACTGAATGTCAAAAGCAGACCAGAGTTGCCTTTAGAGTTAATGTTATTTGTTATAGACCCAACAAGTCAATTGGCTATTTTACCAAGGGAGATAGTATGGAGAGTGGCAGTGTAGCTGAACTGCAGCTCTTCTAGTCTGAAACTGGCCACTTTCCCTCTCATGTGCTGTGCCAACCTTCATTGATACTCGCTAACAGCATTGACCCCAAAAAGTCCATTTAGGCTCGTCTGGAGTGAATATACTGCTTGCAGAGGATAGGTACGGTGCTGCGGATGGATGTCTCATTGAAAACATCAGAAACTGGAGCCGTGGCTTCAGTGGTTGCCATGATTTTCAAGCACAACCACTGCTACGCTCCTAATCTTACATTCTCTCTGCCTGGTCACTGATTGTTACTTGTTTATTTTACGAGCACTATTTAGGGTACTGCTGCCCTTTTACTTTAGTTAGCAGCCTACTGGGCTTGTAATCCAGAGATAGCCAATTCAATTTGATCTCCCGGCGCGGCAGTTTAAACGATATGGCCAAATTCATAATTTCCACACCTCTGTCCAAATTGACACAACACGGTTTGTCCATCGTCAGAACAGGGTAGGGTATAGGGACTCCTAAAGTGAAGATAAGCCAGTGAGTCTGATACGGCGTACCGGTAAAAAGTGCCTGAAACATTCAGTGCAGCGTAGTTGAGAAGGCGAGTACTGTGGAGAAATGTAAGTTACTCTCACCCCTGGGGTAATCCCACCATTTTCAAGATATCGAGCCAGCATTAACGAGCAGGACAAAAACAAACCTAGAGAGGAGATTGTCCAGAACTCCCTTTAATGGATGCCTCAGCTAGCAGGGATATAAATAAGCAATTACAGGGCTGCACCTGGACCGGTGTAATTTACAGTTAACTCAAAAGTCTACGGAGCAGCAGAAGCTATATTGGTGGTAATTTCCATAGGCACAGATCATTTGGCTACTGCCGAGTTTTGTCCTCGTTCCGAAAAAAATATTTATGAAGACACATCCCCCAGGTCATTCGTGTAACTTTGAGATGTACACTCACCCTCGTGAGTCTTTGCATGTGGGCAGTCGGTGCCATGCCAACAAACCGACTTAAGATTGTAACTAATCAGAAACGGGGCGGCACGGTGGCCCAGTGGTTAGCGCTGTCGCCTCACAGCAAGAAGGTCCCGGGTTCGAATCTCTCGGCTCGGGTGCTTTTCTGTGTGGAGTTTGCATGCTCTCCCCGTGTCCGCGTGGGTTTTCGCCGGGTACTCCGGTTTCCTCCCACAGTCCAAAAGCATGCTCCTGGATAGGTTGATTGGCTCGCAGACTAAAATTGTCCCGCAATGCCCGGCGATGGACCGGCGTCCCGTCGTCGGGTGTATTCCTGCCTTACGCCCTGTGTTTCCGGGATAGGCTCCGGCTCACCATGACCCTATATAGGATTAAGCGGTTTCAGATAATGAGATGAGATGAGAATTCTAAGTGTTTGCAATATATATTGGGAAATTGTTTAATGTAACATTTATCATATAATAATAATTGCATTTTATAGCACCTTTCACCCGAGGGTCACAAAGCGCTGCACAGAGCTGTGGAGAGACCGGCGCGCCACATTCGAGATAAGAACGACAAATCAACAATAGCGGTTTTTTTTTTTTACAAAGCCAAGCTGTGGAGAGAACGGCATATCAACAATATCAGGACAGTTCAACTGAAAGTTTAAAATGGCAATAAATTATAGAAGGATGTAAAATTAGCGATTTAAAAATATATAATTCTACTACAAACATCTCATCTCATCTCATTGTCTGAAACCGCTTAGTCCTATACAGGGTCACGGTGAAGCCGGAGCCTATCCCGGCAGACACAGGGCGCAAGGCAAGGATACACCCACGATGGGACACCAGTCCATCACTGGGCACTGCGGGCAATTTAGCCTGTGAGCCAATTAACCTATGCAGCAGCATGCTTTTGGACTGTGGGAGGAAACCGGAGTGCCCGGCGAAAACCCACGCGGACACGGGGAGAGCATGCAAACTCCACACAGAAAGGCACCCGAGCCGAGAGATTCGAACCCGGGACCTTCTTGCTGTGAGGCGACAGCGCTACCCACTGGGCCACCGTGCCGCCCACCGCTTGAATGTTTGCAGAATAAGGAGCTGGGCTGTGCTCCCAGCCTCGGAGCATTCAGGTGTTGTTTCTCGCCAGGGTTTTGGAGTTACGGCATCATGTCTGACATTTCGCCCCATGTGCTGGAAAGTCGGGAAGTGAAGACACCTGCCAGTGTTTGGTAAAAAAATGTCGAACATCATGTTGCATTAACAATTCAATTGTAATTTTAAAGCACAATCGCAGAACAACCGCAGAGACACGTGCAGTGGTATGCCGGTGGTTGCTTTCCGTGAATCAGTGCTCAGCAACAATGTGTTTTGATTTCAGCTGCAATTTTCACGAGTGCTAAACGAGAGCTAAAACCCCGTATCGTGGTGTCAACATTGTGTAACATTTACAAAACCAAGGATGACGCCTCAATGAACAGAGCCGAGCCTGACATATTAGCGCCCTCTAGCCAACACTCTACGATATGACAGCCTAGCCACCTCCGCGCTGTTCATCGATCCAGAGGTGGGTGGCGGGAAAGCTCTTTGGATTGGTACGTTTCTGCAGTGACCAGGACAGTCCTTTCATTCATTGTAAATACCCGCTTAATCCTGTACAGGGTCGCGGGGGGGGGCAGCCTATTCCGGCCAACAGAGGGTGTGAATCCAGATTGGAAGGGATCAAGGAGATCATTGTAAAGAAGGTATTTCTGGAATTGCGCGGCTGTGGCACGTTCAAGGACCTTAGAGATGAATGGTAGATTTGAGATGGAGCGATAATTATCAGGGATGTTGCAATCAAAGCCAGGTTTTTTTTTAAGCAGGGGGGTATCTGCGGCACATTTGATCAGTTGGGGAACGATACCACCACAGTGAAGTATGTGATTAAACAGATTAGTGATGAATATGGCAAGACATTTGAAATTTACCCGGATGATTTCGGCTGGGAAAGGATCCAGGGAGCAGTTTGTGAGCCGGGATCTGGTAACTAAAGAAGAGACGTCGGATTCCGTTAATTCGGAAAATTTCAGGAGTTTTGAGGTCAAGGAAGGTGGCGGAACAATTGTTTAGGTATTGGTTGGTGATTGAGGCTGGGTAGAGATACGATGAGCATCAGTTTTATCAGAGAAAAACTGAATCAACTGATTCGCCTGATCTTTATTAGTGAAGGGAGGTGAGGGTGAGTGACTGGTAGGACGAAAAAGCTGATTAATGGTCGAGGAAAGAATCTTGAGCTTGTTGCAGGTATTAGCCAGAATGTCAGAGAGATGGCTGGTACGGGCACGGTCAAGTGTCTTCCAGTAATGGAGGAGTTGTTCGTTAAAGATTCGACCATGAACAGTGAGGCCAGATATTCTGCAAGTCCGTTCGGCCCTGCGTGCATACTTATTAAGATTCCGAAGTTTAGCAGTATACCCAGGGGGATGGTTTTCTGTCTGAGACATGGTGTGATTTTAATGGGGCCAAATCATCACGTATGCTTGATAGCACGTTGTCGTACGTCTCTGCTGTCGTATCAGAGCCAGAGTGAGCCGAAGTGGAGACTGAAGTACTATTGATTGCGGCGGCGAATATGTCTGGAGTGAGGGAGCGAAGGTTTCGAAATTGGATATGGCGCTTGGTGATGGAAATGGGAGGCGGTACTTGAAGAGGCGGTACTTTGAAGATAAAACCTTGCTTCAAAAAAGCTTTACGCCTTGGAGCCATCGTGAAGATGCCTGCAACGTGTGAGATGAAAACCTCATGAAGGAGAGAGGAGCGATCAACACGGCTATCCCAAAAGAGCAGCTTTTGGAAGCAATCATCATGCATCGAGCCGTGAAAACCTACAGTAGATGATAATCGTCAGCGATTGCCCTCTGCAAACATCCTGTGGGCAAGATTGGCCTCCAGCGGGGGGAATGTGGACGGAGGGCGGCGCGGTGGCCCAGTGGTTAGCGCTGACGCCTCACAGCAAGAAGGTCCCGGGTTTGAATCTCTCGGCTCGGGGTGCCTTTCTGTGTGGAGTTTGCATGCTCTCCCCGTGTCCGCGTGGGTTTTCGCCGGGTACTCCGGTTTCCTCCCACAGTCCAAAAGCATGCTCCTGGATAGGTTGATTGGCTCACAGACTAAAATTGTCCCGCATTGCCCGGCGATGGACTGGCGTCCCGTCGTCCCGTCGTCGGGTGTATTCCTGCCTTACGCCCTGTGTTTCCGGGATAGGCTCCGGCTCACCGTGACCCTATATAGGATTAAGCGGTTTCAGATAATGAGATGAGATGAGATTTTTCGTCACGATCACCTGACCGATATTTGACTCGGGCCAATAAATAACGTGGCTCGCACTTGTACATTTCTAAACAAAGCCCAGGAAATAGTCTTCGCGCCGTCATGCAGAGCGTTCTCCCTGCTCAACGGTTGCGCAAGAGGAGCCGGAGGGCAAATGTGGAAACCGAGTTTGGAATTTCCCCAACAGGCCGATAATAGCGCGGTGATGTCGATGCTGAAAGCACCCGGGTTCCTCCTCGTCCTTCTCGTCCTCCTCCTCACCGCTCGCCCCCCGATAAACTCCATTGCGCTGACCCTTTCACGTACTCACCCTCATCCATCGACGAACACGTGGCACAGAGACATCCGGCCAAAATTAACGACGCTTTGTTTTTTTTCTCTCCTGAAGGAGTTTTGGTTGCAGGGCCACCCTTAGCGTGACTTTGAAAGGGCATTACTCGCGTTCATCGAAAAGGAAGATGTGGCAAGAGATACTAACGAGCCTACACCTGGCCCTGCTTTGCAACAATCACCATTTTCATTCGAAAGAGTGACTCAAAATTTGAGCCCTCGAGATAATTGCAGTCGTTTCGGCACGAGTTGTTTTTTAGAGTGCGTTCTGCACGTCCGGGCTCAAATTTGCATTTAATTTACTGTTAAAATATATATTTTATATACACATTGAAACCAGTTTATATTCCGTGATGAATGATTGATACCATCACGAGTGCAACTGACACACGCTGCGGTTGCGTCTGTGTTTGACTGGTGGGAACATTGGGCAGTTGTTCCACGGGCGCGTCTCCCACTCATGACGCCATGACTTTAAAGGTCACTCGAGGTCAATTCAGCGCCAATCCGTGAAAATAAGCATCGCTCGGTGATGATCTATCCACTGCCGGATGAAGGTCCCTTCCCAAGCGGTAGTCACGTAGCAATCCGCCCAGCACACGCTCGAGTACGTGTATCGCTTCGATTCAACTGTCGGTGTCCTGTCGGACGTGTTTTGTCACTGCTTAGTGCTCTTGACAGTAACGTGTATCTTTGGCCATAGCGCGTCCTGCCCAAGCCCACTCACTTTCGCTAAGAATGACAATGATGCCATGAACCTGTTCGTGTTCTCCAACCCACGCGTTCCTGTTTTCGAAACAGAAATATCAATGCGCTGATGTTCCTTTTCGCGGCGTGATGTACGAGAATCGCTCTTAAGAACCTTCCTATGCCTGGCAATGCCGCCAACGTGAGAGGCGAAACATTGCCAAGGAGAGAGGAGGAACGCTCGACACGGTTATCGCAAAAGAGCAGCTGTTGAAAGCAATTCCCAGAAATATTAACTTTATTTTATAGTTTTCGTGTTCTCCAACTGCAGACACCAACTATCTCACAACATTGATAAACAGTAACATGTATAAGCATTCACTCACTATTTGGACAATTGCTTTCGCTCTAGTTGGCCTGGCTGTCCTGTCTTCAATCCCTCTCGAATGAGTTTCAGCTAAAATCTCCTCTCAGCTGCGTGATTGGATCGCAAGTCCTTATCATTCGCAATCACGCCGTCCCGTAATTTGTGTGGGTATTAAGGGTCCCATACTATTGTCCGTAAAGAGCGTGACATTGTCTGCCCGCGTTCAGACAAATTTTCTCCATTACTCACAATTACTAAATTACTCTCTTCCTGTGTGTTTGCTGGAGGCTACACAGCGGGGAGGGACAATTCCACGAGGCCATCGTGCGCCAAAGACTTGCCATAGACATGAACATTTCATTCGTAAAATGAATAACTAAATTAAACATCCTGAAAAAAATTACAAAATAAGCGAGCATTGATGCCCTAAATAAAATATCATAAGAAAAAAAAATCTCAAATTTGTCACACACCAGACTGCGTTTTGGACGTTGCACATTTCCATTGGTGGTTCTGATCCAGTGGAGAGATATTATATGTTGCTGTGGCAGAGAGCAGTCCATCCATTAACCAAACCACTGTTTGCAAAATTGCTCTCAATAGTTGTTTTTTGGGACAGTCATGTCGAGTGTTCCTGCTCTCTCCTTCACGATATTTCGCCTCCCATGTCGGAGGCATGATCAAGCGTCTTCATAGATCAAGCTGTGAAAACCTACATCATTACAGCCACTGTTTTATTCCCACAAACTGTAGCTTATTGTAACGCTGCGTAGGATTCGATGGTCGCGCTGTATAGCTCCCTGACGCGTTGTGGGTCACATCGCGCGTTACTCTGTTCAACTCTCCGCGTGCTGGGAGCGTCTTCACAGAGCATTTCATCCATTCAATATCAATACTCGCTTAATCCTGTACAGGGTCGCGGGTGGCCGGAGCCTATCCCGACCGACAGAGGGCACAAGGCGGGGAATGCCCAGGATGTGACGCCAGTACATCGCAGGGCACATTTTTTGGAGCAATTTGCTCAGCAGACCAATTAACCTAGGCAGCAGCGTATCTTTGGACGATGGGAGGAAACTGGGGTACCCAACGAAAACCCACGCGGACACGGGAAGAACACACAAACTCCATGCAGAAAGGCACCCGAGCCGGGAATCGAACCTGCTTTTTGCTGTGAGGCAACAACGCTATCCAGTGCGCCACCGTGCCATCCCTTAACATTTCAGTTGAAGCAAATGGAACGTCTTGAGAATATTTCAGTTGCTGAAAAGTTTACAGCAGTCACACTGGAAAATGCCCATTATAATGTCAAGTTATTGAAAGTCAAACAAGATAAGACACTTGAAAGAGACAATTATTTTCATAAACAAGCAAATGATTGCCAAAAGGTTTGACATTTTCCAAATAATGTTTTGAGATGTCATTTTGGGGGGGGGAAACTCTTTAATACAATTCAAGTACACATTTTCTCCCTCATTTATGTAAATGAAGCTATTTAACTACTATGGCGCGTTCCGGATATCTGCTGAGGTTAATTGTATTTAATACTCATGGTGTCATGGTGAGTACCCAACATTCCTTGGGTGGTTTGTGTTTTTGATTAGTTACTGAGATGTTTGTGAAACGTAAACGCCCTTGAATATATCCATAATCTTCATCAGTTTAAAAGTATGGCACACACGTGGTATTTAAGCACGAATTTAGTCAGCATGCATTGAATATGTATTATTATAGCAGAAAGTACCTAGTGAGTTTGTAAGCTCTAGGTGCGGGATTAATTGGGTGATGTTTCTGCGTAATGCTTGGCTCACAATTGAAAAGTTGCGAGTTTACCATCTGCAGACGATTTAAGTTACCATCATCAGCATCATCATTATCCCACTGGGAAGGGAAATCAACCCGAGTAACGATTTCATGGCGAGTCCTGTGGTTATCATAAGGCTTTACTGGCTCCTGCTATAAGAACGTAGATATCCATCATGGGCTATGAGCTGCGAACAAGATATGGGCCACCTAATGCTTGTTAGAAAATGGAGACGTTTGTACTTTTTTGAGATTACACAAGTGTTGGCCTAAACAGTTCCAACTTTAACACAAGGAAAAACTGGTAAAGGTGCAGCGCTGCAATTGCTTGTCTGTGTCGCTGCTGGTGGAAGCGCCTCCTCTATATGGAGCGCCAGTGAGTCCCTCTGGCAGATATTTGTCCTTCTTGACCCGAACATCACATAGGAGGTTGGAAGGAAATGGGCGCTACAGTTCAACTGGTAGCGACCTCTGGAATCCCAAACCGACAGTGCGAATGCAGCCCCATGGGATGAATTGGTTCTGCAAAAATCGCTAATGTAAAGTGGCTAAGAACAGAGCAGGACTTAATGATCTATTTCATTTAAGACAGACGCCTTTTTCTCAAACACGAAGCGCCTTCCAAGTCAATGAAAACATGCACAAGAGAAAATAAAACGTTGATATACAACAGGGACACCAATATAAACTAAACGAGTTCACAAGAGCGTTTGACCCTGCCCACACGCCGCCTCTCTACGTTTACGTCTATGAGATACTTAACGTGGATATCGATCCATAGTTTGCTCCGCCCGGATCAATGCTGCCCAGATTACGCACTTGCCACTGTTATTTTTGTTCGGTAGAGCCACCGGTTTGTAAAGGGGACGTATTGTCCTGCACATCTCGTTCAGAACGACTGCCGATGCCCCATGAGCCACGGGGCCAGCGTGTGAACCCTCAGAGGGCCGTGTCTCTGTCCGATTAGCACGCGCTGTCGTCTCTCATCATCACAGATTGCTCGGCATTACGTACATCATCAGAGGCAATGGCAACACAGCTGCTGCAAGGCCGTAAGGAGGACAGAAATCTCTCCTTCTCCTGTGTACGCTGCTGTGGCGAGTACTCATAGCGAGTGCCTATCAGGCCCAGCACCGTACAAAGTAATGCACCGGCTGG
>JAZEWT010000006.1:20447241-20461490 GCA_036362905.1 Mordacia mordax | reverse complement strand
CCCGCAATGCCCGGCGATGGACTGGCGTCCCGTCGTCGGGTGTATTCCTGCCTTACGCCCTGTGTTTCCGGGATAGGCTCTGGCTCACCGTGACCCTATATCAGTATATAGGATTAAGCGGTTTCAGACAATGAGATGAGATTATTATACCACGTGCTTGCAGGAGACAAAAACACAAGTCGGTTTGCTGACCTCGATGCTGAATTTGAGTTGTCTCCTCATTTGCAACGGTGTTTTCCAGGCACTCATTTTCCTCCTGCAGAATTGGCCTAGCCATTCAAGGGATATCTGAAAACTTCCCGACTCTTTAGTGAAGCGAGATTATTATCACACCCAGTTTCATTCATCAGTGCAGTGTTATTGTAAGACTAAAATAACAATTTACGCGATATGGTAGAGCCGTTGACAGCGAGATCAAATTATATTAATCTCAAAGAAATCATCCCACGTCAACAAATTAAATCCAATTTACGTAAATTCAGGCCCAGGTTATTCATAAGAATGACTGATAAGCACTCACTGATATTAGAACTCATGAAGGCAAGCAAGGCAAATTTAAAGGTAATATCTCCCACCCCCCTCCGCGTCCTTGTACAGGATTAAGCGGGTATTGACAATGCATGAATGAATATTATTCATGAGGCTAAGAGAGTGCACAGTGTAATACGAGATGACACTGCATTGTAAAAACAATTATGAGCCTTACACAAACATTTGTGTGAGACATAGCTACAAAGCAAACACAGCAGAGCCTTCAGCGTTGTGAAATTTATGTATTCAGCCCTGGCAAGGACATGAAGTCCTCTGACCCCCCCCCCCAAGGATTGTAATTATGTAATGTATGCACGATCTAGATATAACAGCGATCACAATTTTCTGTTCGAAGAATAAGTGGCATAATAAAAAACCCAGACAGGTTGCTAGATTAAGTCATTGTTCGGAGTGCTTTTAAGCTGAATGTTGTTGTGAGCTCATGGCCGCGTGTCTGACTCATAGCTTACACTTATCGTCTACGCCGATGCTTCCCGTCTCCACGCAACGGCGAAGCAAATGCATTGTTCCCGATAAGGGGGCAACTTTTTAAAGGGGTTCACCCGCTCGGAAATGTATGATTTTTATCCTTCGCAAAAAGTGAACAAGAGCCAGTTCGAGACGGGGACACAAATCATTGTCGGCACGCACGCCTGGAGCGCTCTCTACAGGACGAGAGAGAGCGCCCCGCGTCACACTGCAAGACAAGGAGCCACTGCCGAGGGTACAAATGTAGACACCGGCCATAGCAGCGGGTGCGGCTGCTCAAACAATATTGTCGAACCTGCTTACAAAATGTTTGCAGAGGAATAAAATGCACAGAAAAAAAAAACCTCACCAACCATTCGCGGATTGATCCCGTAACCGGTTCGCAGATGCATTCCTCCTGCAGAATATTCAGGAAACGGTTCCTGGATCATTACAGTATTTGTGAACACTACACATTGTGCAGGACCTGGTGTTCTTATTCTAAAGCACTTTTTTTTCATGTGTATACACTGAAAAGGCCCCATGACTTATTTCAGTAACAGGTGATTTTGTGATGTCACTGTAAAATGTATTGTAATGTTTTTCATTAAGAATGTTCTCCAATGACCACAGAAGTGTTTACGGGTTTATATATGTTTTGCAAATCCATCCTCATAAATGATCTGTTGTGGGTCGTGTTTTTTCATCTTCGCCACTTGCAAATGAATGTCACCTCATTGACCCACACGTCAGGAATGATGGGAGCACAGTCCAAGTCTCTCTTTGGGAATTATCACAAGAAATGGTGCCTGCACAAATAGCATCCTATTATGCTTGTGATGTTGTGTAATTTTATTTTAACGAGCCTATGAATACATTTCATTTTTATACACAGTACATTTTTCTCCATTTAAATTATATATACCCATGTTAGGCTCTATATATTGCTATTGACATAAATATTTAAATAACGCCGCCTCTTCTTTTGCTATTGTCGCGCTCTCTCTGACATCACAGTTCACGGAAGAGCTCGGATTTGTAAGTTGAATTATTGTGCAACAGCCACCAGGTCAACAGTTCAGTTCACAATGAAGGTCAACTTAGCCCACCAATTTCTCAACGGTGGAAACGGCAAGGTAATTGATGGAAATTTTAAATAGCTGTCTGATGAGTTGATTTTCTCTCTGATGTTAGTTCAGGTCGTTACCGCCTGTTGTCCGGCATGATGTCCGATGTTTTGCGCCACGTGCCAAACACGGGTCATCAAAAGAAAACACACGAGAGCTAATGAGGCACAGCTGTGAAAATTGACATAGGGGTATTGAAATACAATGAAAACATTAAACATAGTTGTTTGCATGGGTTTTCCCCGGGTACTCGGGTTTTCTCCCACAGTCCAAAGACATACTGCTGCTTTGGTAACCTGGCCTGCTGACTAGCATACCTTTATAGGTATAGCCCTGCTCTGTGCCCTGTGTCTGCCAGAATAGGCTGTAGCTCACAGTGACCTTCTACAGGATCAAGTGGTTACTGATAATGAACGACTATATTTAGAGTTAGGAGAGACTGGATTCTATCACACAATCGTGGATTTTCTGCTCCAGGATCAGGACAAGCAACAGCGAGGAGCACCACATAACGGATATTTAATCTTTTTGACATGTACAATAAAACTAAATAATTATTTTGTACCTTTTTTAAAAAAAACGAAATAATATATAACGTAGAAGTGACCAACTGGGCAGTACTTTGTCAGAAAATTTGACTCACAAATATAAAATTTAAATTTTTAATCTCGGGCACAGGTTGACCAATTCCATCGATAAAACCACATTCTCTCACTTTGTATAAAAATAGCAGTGGTTGTTCTGTTAATTAAATACTGTATATCAGCGAACACTTATAATTATGATTTTTTCTATGTGATGACAAATCTTTCATTATATTATAAAGTATTACGCATGCTGCTATTCCAAAGTAATGTTTGAAGTGGCACAGTGTATGTCGCAGTGTACTGGGTAACCCTTAAGTTAGTTTAATAAGATAGATATTATTTTATTGGTCAATTTTAGGACCACCCTGCATCTCCAATGCTCTTCCCTCCACAGCACCATTGTAGCTAAACGGATTTGGCTCCAGTGTCCCCTTTGCGACAATGACCAAGTGAATATCCCAAATAGCTGCAAATTAAAATAGCTTTCATCAACACGGTAGACAATACAATGGGCAAGGTAATGGTTGATCGTGCAACATCATACCCAACAGTGAACCTGCTCCTGAGGGTCACGCTTCTCATGGTGCCCTGGGTGAAGAGAAATGTTTATAACTTTAGGCATCAATACCTGAAACACTGGAGTTGATTCTGCCCACGGACAACGTGGTGATGCAGCGGGGCGGGAGAATCGTGAGCCATGCCTCCCTCAATTACACATTTGTGCAAAGAAGCATCGAGAGGTGCAAGCTTGGAATTTTGAGGAAGAGACAGAGAAATACATTGGAACAATAAAGGGCGTCATTATATGTTTAAGAAGTAATGTTTAGGAAGTAATGCCGTTCTCTCTACAGCTCTGTACAGCCCTGTCTGACCCTCGGGTGAAACGCACTCGAGAAATCTCATCTCATTGTCAGAAACCGCTTAGTCCTGTACAGGGTCGCGGTGAGCCGGAGCCCATCCCGCAAGACACAGGGCGCAAGGCAGGGATGCACCCACGATGGGACGCCAGTCCATCACCGGGCACTGCGGGCAATTAGGTCTGCAAGCCAATTAACCTATGCAGCAGTATGTTTTTTGGACTGTGGGAGGAAACCGGAGTGCCCGGCGAAAACCCACGCGGACACGGGGAGAGAACTCGCAAACTCCACACAGAAAGGCACCCGAGCCGAGATTCGAACCCGGGGACCTTCTTGCTGTGAGGCGACAGCGCTATCCACTTGGCCACCGTGCCGCCAAGAGAAATTCACAACTCAGGATTTGTTTTGATTGGGAACCCCAGTGGGAGCCGCCGACATTTTTCAGACACAAGGATTATGTTTATGTACATAAAAACCTACGTAACAATCTACATGTATGTTTTAAGAAAAGAAAAATCCAAAAATGGCAGCATGGTGCACGTACTAGCGATTTTTCCGTTCTGTACGATTTTTTTTGTTAATGTCACGCAGGTTGGTCCAGTGCTGACAGTTGCCTGAGCCACCGAGGTGTTGCGTTTAAGTTAGTGTGTCAGAATGCGAATCTGATTCACAATGTCCCCATGTATTAATTTATATATATATATGTGGCTCTGATGATTCCTTGTATCATTTTGCATGTTTAGATTTGACGAGGTTGCCCTTGCAACGAGACATTGTACCGTGCGTCTCAACAGGCCTATTTATCGTCGTCTGTTAAAATTAATAAAATTATGACGACGCACTCGGGTTTTTCTAGCAAACATGTAAAAAAACCACGATTATGAATGCGTTGTTGTAGTTCACCGATGAATTATACAGTAAAAAAACTTTTCCCCGTGATTACTTAGAACTCCTATTCCTGGCACGAACATTCGAGTCAGTTCCTTTATTCTGTCCGTTATCCACTAGTTTCTGCCTGCGGATAAGTATATTCGTGGACAACCCTGTCGATGGTGGGATTTGGAATTTTGGTTCCTCACAATAAGACTCGATAACGACTTTAATTTCTGGTCAGCAGTTGGCTCTGGCTCTCGTTTCTCCACAGTTGAGAAATTATCTGCCGTGGTCGTTCTTTGCAGAGACTGGTTCTTACCATGGTAAGGTACAATTATAAATCAACACCTCTAAGGCCACGTACAGAGGTGATCATTGCCTTTATTCTCTCGCTTGAGAATGCTGAAACTTTTTACTTGACTTTGAATTGACCTGTGATTAAACTCAATTCGCTACTTCAAAATGAGTTGATGGTTTTAGCCCTGCCACAAATGACTGCAAAAAATGTTCTGTCATTATATAGACATGCTATCCACGCACCCCAGCGCATTTTTGCTCACAGACAAGGGCGTCTCTCAATCATACCGGAATCTGATTGTGCAATCAGAATAAAAATGTGGATAAAATTCCAAAGTTTTGGATGAACATCCAAGAGTTCTAAAAAAAAAATGCATGGAGCATAAAAGTAATGTTCAATTCTCAAATTATTCCAATGCTGCTCGTATATGTGGCCAGTATAAAACCAGTTTGTAAGTTCTGCGTTAATATAGCAAGGACCAGACTTCATAAAAAATCGCTGTCGTCTTCTCATTAAGAGGAACCGCCTCACTTGGTGGTGCAAAATGTTTTTTTTTCCACTTGCTTGATGATGATGTTGGTAATACAGCTCCATCTCTGTGTGATCCACTGACAACCCCCCCCCCGCCCACTGCAGGGTTACATCTGTCACTGCAGCCGGTTTTATTTTAGAACGTTCAAGGTTAGACAGCTTTAAGTAATTTAATTTTGTACTTGATAGTAATTGTGCAATTTTTTTTTTATAATTGTTTTATTTCTACAAAGTTAAAGGTGACACCATGTCATGACACGGTGTCAATGAGATGCGATCCACCGCATTTTAAACTGCAGGCGATATCCGTGTCATTATCACCTATAATTGTATTCTGTACAATACAAAATGTATGTTTAAAATGAAACATGAATTAAGGTTCTTTTTTTTCATAACAAACTTATGATAATACCGTATGGCTCTAGAGTAGAGAGTAAAAATACAACCGAATTAATACTGAGCCAGTACACCTTGGTCAATGTTTCTTGTCTCATATAATTGCCTCACGGCACGGTGGCCCAGTGGTTAGCACTGTCGCCTCACAGCAAGAATGTCCCGGGTTCGAATCTCTCGGCTCGGGTGTCTTTCTGTGTGGAGTTTGCATGCTCTCCCCATGTCCGCGTGGGTTTTCGCCGGGCACTCCGGTTTCCTCCCACAGTCCAAAAAGCATGCTGCTACATAGGTTAATTGGCTCGCAGGCTAAATTGCCCCGCAGTGCCCGGCAATGGACTGGCGTCCGATCGTGGGTGTATCCCTGCCTTGCGCCCTGCGTCTGCCGGGATAGGCTCCGGCTCACCGTGACCCTGTATAGGACTAAGCGGTTTCAGACAATGAGATGAGATGAGATAATTGCCTCAATCATAACTTTTTTCCTTTGTCATTTTTACGTCAGACTTTAAAACCTTCTTTAAAGTACAGCTATATATTCACATCAAATAGAATCTCTGCGCAAAAGTTTACTATAGGCATCAGAGTAAAGAATTGCTTTACACTTCCCTATAGCAAAGATTAAACTCTATAATCTTTATGCAGCACTCTACTCTTTATTTTAAATGAACACGACTGTCGCAGTTGTGGAATTGGAAGAAACAGGTTTAAATTTAGTTTTTTTAAATATATAAATATGGTGTAATGTTAAACCATGCACATTAATTACGTGAAATTGTAAACTACTTTATTAGCTTACTGAATAATTGGGTGATTCGTTAGCACTTTGAATAGTGCTGCCACCCCACTAAAATATCCAGGTTCGATTCCCAGCTCGGGTGCCTTTCTAAGTGGAGTTTGTTTTTTCTCACCATGTCCGCGTGGGTTTTCACCTGGAACTCCAGTGTCCTTCCACAGTCCAACGAAATGCTGCCTAGAGCAATTATCCGGCTGATTAAATTGCTCCCAGTGCCCTGCAATGTACTGGGATCCCATCCTGGGAATGCCCATGCACCACACAATAATCATGCATCGAGCTGTAAAAAAATATATCTGTACATCATGTACATGTTTGACACTTTTGTCTTTTCTCTAATTCTTCCTCTAGCTTGCACAGATCTTGCTTGCATAAGGCCAGCATCTCCACACAGATGCCGAGCAGCCTGAAGAGTTAGCGAGCCTGGATTTGCCATCCTTCCCACTGCTGGGCCCCATCTGGAAATGCACCGTTTGGCCTTCGCTGCTGCGCATGCCCATCTCTGATAGCAAGGGCTGTGGCCATCATTCGGTCTTGTTCCAGTCTTGAGCATGCTCTTTCCTTTAGTCGGCCACCCCTGGAAAGGATTGTCACGACAGCAATCGCCCAGGCACGTCCCATTGTGGTGGTTGACTCGGTCCTCAGGTGGGGTCACATCCTGGCTGTTACCTCCTCTTGGCTTATCTTCGTGTTTCACTCTCCCCGTGATTCCACGTGGCCTGCAGGACTCCTCCGTGGTGCCCTGTTGAGCAACTGCCTTTGAACAGCAATACTGTCTCGAATTCTAACGTAACTAATTAGAGACGTTTCATTATTTAGTGCAAACAATAAAGGTAATGTCTTAGCATTTTCATCAAAATCTGCTTCTTATAGCTGTCACTATCACTTGCACCACATTATAATAGTTCCCGGTATAAATATGCAGCCAGATCACACAATAACAAATACAGAAACACGTTGTAACATTGGCGCCGATACCATGGCAGAGTATGCCAAAATACCCTCAAAAGGGGCATTCTATAGCTCCCTCTAGAGCCCTTCCACCAGCAGTGATGAAACAAGTAATTTGCAGAGATGCACCTCACCACAAAGCTCCCCGTGTAGCCTTTATAGACTGTAGGGCCAAATGCTCTAAGCCAGCACCCATGAAGGCTAGCACGGAATGCAATAGATGGGTGGCCAGCACCACATTCGACCACCTTTGTCTCCCTCGTGGTGATATTTCCACACCACACCAGGTGTTCATTTCAGGCTGAGTCGACCGAGGGGCGGTCCAAGATCGATTTTAAAACATCCCTCACTGGTGTCGATGGTGAGCGGGAATCGAATTGGGGTCAGTGGGTTCGTAGTGCAGCGCTCTAACCACTGCACCACCGCTCATCACCTCACCTTGGCTGAGATCTCGCGATGCACGAAAAGAATAGTTTTGCCCGCTATGAATATCAATTACACCCAGCATGCAAATGTACGCATATCAATCTCCTTTCGTCAATTTACTAATTTCTCAGTGACAAATAGAGATTTTTTTCCCGTGAAAGTTATATCCTGCTCCATTCATGAAATGTCACCTTCCTTCCATCCTATATCACTACAGAACGTTAAAGCATGATATTAAAGCTGAATACTGATTGGCAATGTTAGAGAGCGCTTAGTAATCCGGTAAAATGTAATGAAGTGCAAAATGTTTATTCATCACGCCAGTGTATAATGCTGATCAACTCCAGTTGGTCAAAGCGAGTTGTCATGTTTTAAGAAATGCTTTTGGTTAAATGTCTGAAGGGCCAGGCATTAAGTGTGATTGCAAGGGTAGCAAAGGATTATATGAGATTGTTAACCACGCTGTTAACCATACAATACTAACCCCTTATTCTGATACGGAGTGATAGCGAAGTGAAGATGGAATATATCCCGTTAGTGTCAGCGATCCATACCAGTAATGGAATAGACATTTTTTTTCACAGTAGTCAGCATGGTTTGCCTTATTTATCACGGTTATCATTGTAGTTATGGGGGCAGTGACACCTGGAGGATTAAAGTAACACAAACCACACATGTATTTGGTCTAGGTTTCACAGCACAACGTGTGAAAAATACTCTCAAGAGAGATGCTCTTTTGGGATAGCCGTGTCGAACGTTCCTCCTCTACCCCTCGTGACTATTCGCCTCCCACATTGGAGGCATCATCAGGCAAATTGTACAATGTATGTTAAACCAAACCTATGGTGAGGCAAACCTATTGGAGGCGAAACGTGTAGAGGAGAGGAGGAACAGTTATCCTGAACGAACAGCTCTTGGGAGGAATTCCCCAAAACTGCACAATGACGTATTTTATGAACGTTCCACACCTGACGCATGCAGACCATCTTTCTCTCGAGATCGTCAGCATGTTCACGCCAATGTATCACTTCCAGCTTGAGCTGCCTTCTCAGAGCTTGAGCCAAATCCAACTGCTGACTCTTTTGTTGAAATTGCAGCCTGAGTCTGTTGATCAGGCCTGCTACCTACGAGATTTATATGAACCAGCACGCACAACGTGTTGTAGATTTAATCAAATTCACCAATTAACTTTGTTCATCAGCAACACATGATTTTCAGGAGAAAGAGACCAACGGCGACAAACGGGAGGCGGTTGTTTGTCTTTTCATCCACCAGGTTCTCCGTGTCTTGGGACCGTTTATCCAAACGCTTTTTTACAGTTTCGCTGAGCCCTGTGCATCTCAGTGATGGCCTCAGCTTCTGACTGAGACCACATTCTCAAGAAACAACCAGGCACATTGTCACAGCCCAGAGAGTGGAACACGTACAGTTTAGGGAGCCATGTTACCAATCCTCAACTTCTATTACTAATCCTTTCCTTTATGACTGAAAAGATTTCCATGGATGGGAACCTTATGGTGGAGGGTTTGCGCATTCCAACGAACCCCGGAGCAATGTCATCTAAAGTCCAGCACTCCTGCTAGGATGGATCTCCCTTGATAAACAAGGCTAGTGGGGGGGGGGGGTTTCAGACAAAATCCGTTCCGAAGACTCTCCGACTATAGGAGGTTGGTGTCAGGGAGGATATTCGACCGTAAAATTCCACTCCAATACCCCGGCAACAGCATGATTGAAAAGATTTGAATTTCAGTCTTGTGATGGATGTTTTCACGGCTCCGTGTATGAGAATTGCTCTCAAGCGCTATTCTTGTGGGTCCTCAGTGACGAGGTTATTTCTATTCGCTTTAGAGGCATTTGCCAAAGCGCCGATGAGTGCAGCAATGGTTTGACAGCTGCCTGCTTATTAACCGCCTATATACATGGACCTAATATGTCTATCCTCACAATGAATCGTTTTGTACCCTATGCACAACTGTACTGCAATTCTCAGCAGAGATTAAAGCACAGTACAGCACACATCATTGCAACATTTTTAATCAATGCGGAGCGAAAATGAGTTACAACATATGCTGGATATGTGGAGTGCGCTAGATCATTTTACTCATATAGTAGACGATAATGATGGGGGCAATGCGAAAGGAAAGTATTTAACATGCAGAGTATTGTTCGTGGGGTGGCGCGGTGGCCCAGTGGTTAGCGCTGACGCCTCACAGCAAGAAGTTCCTGGGTTCGAGTCTCTCGGCTCCGGTGCCTTTCTGTGTGGAGTTTGCATGCTCTCCCCGTGTCCGCGTGGGTTTTCGCCGGGTACTCCGGTTTCCTCCCACAGTCTAAAAGCATGCTCCTGGATAGGTTGATTGGCTCGGAGACTAAAAATTGTCCCGCAATGCCCGGCGATGGACCGGCGTCCCGTCGTCGGGTGTATTCCTGCCTTACGCCCTATGTTTCCGGGATAGGCTCCGGCTTCACCGTGACCCTATATAGGATTAAGCGGTTTCAGATAATGAGATGAGATGAGAGTCTTACAACAGCCGTGGGAGACATGGGCAACGTAAAAAGGTCAGACTTTAGTCCTCAACTTTGTTATTGTTAACAATTCGGTGGAGTAATGAAGCAGCTAATCACTATAATAATCAATTACTCTACATATGTCGCAGCAATGTTCACAAGACCACGTGATATGAATTCATTTAGGAACAAAATTTGTAAAAAATTTGACACTTAACATATAAATTGTAGAGTAATGCTACATTTACTCTGCCATTCATACAAAAGCCCACTGCCTGTATAACTATTGGACGTCTCAACTTATGAATCACTGATTTGTACATTGCTTTTCTGGTGTAAATTGTATTAAAATGTGCTAACAGTGAAGGCAGTGTAACCATAAAATGCCCACTAACACATCGTTTATGAAACTCTCCGTATTAAAACTTTTTTTTTTTAGATTTGCAAGCCTATTAAATTTATGCAAATAAAGCTGTTACACATTTCACTCATGAATTGTAAAAAATGAAAATCTGCACCATATGTCGAGGTGCAATGATTGGTGTTTCATACACCCCTGCATTAGCACTTGTCAGTAATTTCCACATTTTCAACTGATGGGATAATTTTGCACCAAGTACAGATGGTGGGATACCAGATGAGCAGACCTTGGAGCTCGGCTATGAACTTAACTTCAAGCAAAATGAAGAGTTGGCCAGGTGTAATGCATGCCAGCAGCTGTTTTGCTTGAACTGAAAAATTATTTCGAGATTAAATGATAAATGTACAAAAAATCAACACCGTAAACATTGAAAGTTCGACGAAGGTTAGGCCAATGTTACAACCTTCTGTGTTTAGTGGGAATGCTGCACATTCATACTAGAGAAAATTATAGGATGTTGTAGTGCCATGGCGGTCACGCACACCACACAAAACGACAGACTAGTGAGCATAGGAGGCCCACATTGAGGCACTTCGAGACCATGTCCATGGGTTTTTGCCCAGAGACCTCGCAGGAAGGATACATTTCACGGTTTTTCCCAGGGAGTGGAATTTGTAATCTTGAGTGCAATAGCACTGGGTCGGTCTTGCGAGGGATTTGCGTTCATAACCAGGCTGCCGCGCGTAGGGACGACGGGGTTGGACTGTACAATCAAGAGAAGACAGGCAGAGCACGAACATCAATTAGAGAAATGGATGCTAGAAAGGGTCCGAGCGAATGGGAACAGGTCATACTAGGCAGGAAACGGAAACGAGGGGGGGGGAGAGGGAGGACAAGGGCATGGTTCTCTTTCATCGGAGGCAGAGGGGAGCGGTGGCACGGTGTTTAGCTGTGTGTGGGGAGCGGTGGCGCAGCGGTTAGCTGTGTGTGGGGAGCGGTGGCGCAGCGGTTAGCGCACTGTGTATGTGAGAAGTGGTGGCGCAGTGGTTCGCGCACCATGAGTGTGGAGAATGGCATCAGCATAGCGGCTGGCGGCGACGGGCATACGAGCATTACGACCGGCGGCTATTCGTGTGTCTTGAGTGGGTCGAGTGGGTCGTGAGGCGTGCTGTGGACAGGGGATTGGGATGGAACCTATCTTTACACGTGCAGATCTCACTGGGCAGGCAGAAGTTGCAGTGCGGATGGAGAAGTACAAGATGGTGGGGCATCTCCGTGCCTCGTCACGATGGAACCCATCTTCCCATGGGGTGTATCTCCCTCCCCAAATGTACGGGGGGGAGAATGGTGGGGGTTGAAGCTGCGGCAGAGTGAACGCCACCCCGTCCCTGCCCTTGGCCGCTACCTCGCGAGTCCTCAATGATGGTGGCAGGACGGTGGCGAGGGGGTGTGGATAGTGACCACTACAATGTGAACACACTATGACTTGTGTTTAATCTCATCTCATTGTCTGAAACCGCTTAATCCTATATAGGGTCACGGTGAAGCCGGAGCCTATCCCGGAAACACAGGGCGTAAGGCAGGAATACACCCGACGACGGGACGCCGGTCCGTCGCCGGGCATTGCGGGACAATTTTAGTCTGCGAGCCAATCAACCTATCCAGGAGCATGCTTTTGGACTGTGGGAGGAAACCGGAGTACCCGGCGAAAACCCACGCGGACACGGGGAGAGCATGCAAACTCCACACAGAAAGGCACCCGAGCCGAGAGATTCGAACCCGGGACCTTCTTGCTGTGAGGCGACAGCGCTAACCACTGGGCCACCGCGCCGCCCTTGTGTTTAATACGTAGTCTCTAAAGTCATGTCATGCTGTGGGAACGCGAAGTGGGATTGCCAAATCTCTGATGTAAAACATTCCACTAGACCATGTCCTTCATCACTGATGTACCGTGGCAAAGCTAGAATAGACGAATTCCCCGTGCCGTTCAGTGACATGCGTAGTGGTGAGTTTTTGGTTAACTTTCGCACAAAGATCGCCCAAACTCATATGTAGGGTGAAAGAGATTGAAGAGCACTGCACTAGACAAATACCTTAACAATTTATAGTACAGCAATACACTAGTTTGCATCATTTCAGTTTCCGTTATTTTTCCAGGAACCTAACACCGATGTAAAGTGGGATATTGGTGTTTGTGCTGTAAAAAAAACACACACTGACTTGTCAAAATAGTTTTAAAGAAGACGCCAAAGCAGATGTCAGCATGGTTTTAAGATATATATTTCCAGTTGAATGTCACAATGCATGCTCGAACATAGGTTTGGAGTTTGAGGGGAAACATTGATCTGGTAGAAAATACTTGAGACCTTAGCAGCTACTTATCGATGCATGTGTCACAAACCGGGTTTGACTGTGGGCATGTGTGCATGTGTAATGAGCAGAGACAATGTGTGTGTGTGAGATTAAAGACTGTATGTGAGATCAAAGACTGCATGTGAGATTGCGTAAGGCACTGTGCATCCAGGCATGTAGCGAGATAGGCATGGGCAGAACTAAGGGGTGGAGTGGAGAGAACTGGAAAGTTTCAGAATCCAGCGGACAGTCAATCAGATGGAGGCGAGTAAAGGAGCAGCGGCAAGGTGTCAAGCCAAGAAGGAAAAATAACAAAGGAATAGAAACATAAAAAATACCAGTCAACCAACTAGAAGAATATGAGTTAGATTAATGGGATACTCCCACACGTAGGGAACGCAAAGGAAAAAAAAAACACTTAACCGCAAGGCACCACCGTTTTGACGCCAGTGCAGAGAGGGTGACCATTCCCAAGTACGCGGACCCCGCGCGGTACAGCGCCCATGCAAGCGACCTTGTCTAAATGGCCTGAGACCTGACCTGGCATGCTTGGTCAGCTCGGCTTAAAGAGCAAGTGGAGGACAAATGCAGACAACCCGTCTCATCCGCTCGAGGCGGGCGCGGCTCAGCTCAGCTCAGGTGAGCTGCCTCGTGGCTATATCGACGATTCTGTTCGACAGGGCGATCAGTGTTCGTCAACAGCATCCATCAGAACCAGTTCTGTTCATCACATCGCTACAGTACCAGCCAGCAACTGTGCGATCACGGCCACAATGACATCAGACCGGTCGAGTATAATAATAGTTATAAATGCATTTATAAAGCGATTTTCACACGAGGGTCACAAAGTGCTGCACAGAGTTGCATGTTAACAACGACGTAAGAACGGAAAATAAGCAACAATAACGTTTTTGTGGGGTTTACGCACCCACGCGGATCGGACTGATGAGGATTGTTCGGTAAAGTTAGCCGCCTAGAGATATACGTACTACAAGAGTGTAGCGAATGTCTGGCTGAATAATACATTGAGATGGGACTAAGTAATAGCGTGTCCATGAGGAATGCTAACCACTTGTAAACGATAGGGGGCGCTAGGCACCCCCATTGTAAATTGTGTGAAATGGTTATAATTGGGCGGCGCGGTGGCCCAGTGGTTAGCGCTGACGCCTCACAGCAAGAAGGTCCCGGGTTCGAATCTC
>JAZEWT010000006.1:20403954-20443092 GCA_036362905.1 Mordacia mordax | reverse complement strand
CTCCCGCAGACGCACGCGGTGCAGCAGCTCGGCGAGCGGCTGATCCGCGAGGAGCGCTTGCGCGAGGGCGTGCGCCGCCTGCTCTCCGCCTGCACCCGCCGCGAGCAGTCGCTGCTCGCCGCACAGGCGCTGCTCGCGTGCGGAGCGCGCGTCCAGGTGCTCGGCGAGCGTCTGCGCCGGGCGCAAGGGGCCGAGCTCGCTCGACGCGCGTCCCTCAGGTATACTGGACGCAGCGCAGCGGAGCGGCCGTCCGCCGGCCGACATTGCTTCGGGATGCGGAGGGAGCCTCCGCATCCGGAGGGAGCCTCCGCATCCGGAGGGAGCCTCCGCATCCGGAGGGAGCCTCCGCATCCCGAAGTGCTGTTGTCGGCGCTGCTCGCGAGGTCCTGGGCTTGCGTTTTGGGCCCCCGAATTGAATGAAAGGGAAAGGATGCAAAATAGAACAGGATTTACCTTTCCTGGTAATGGTCACAGGCATTAAGGTGTTCCGATACAAAATAGAGACCTTTTGCAAGGTATTCAGTCAGCAATAATAAAAATACTTGTGTAAAAATAATGTAGCAGTCAAGTTCGAGCCATTTCTCTGTTTCATCATCCATCATCTGTATACTGTACTTGAAGAAGGGTTCCTGTAGCTGAACTGGAGAGTGTCCAGCTGTGTTAGATCGGTGACTCCCCACAACCGAGCTGCAATTCATTCTAAACAGCCACCTCTGGGTATTTATGATTATTGTAGGGAGTTGACTCTTCATGTTGTGAGCTGTAACTACCAATACTACACTATGGATGGAATGTACAAATAATTTTTAGGCTAATGGCTGGTATTAACGGCCTGCATGGTTTTGTATTCCCTATAGTGCCGCAGAAAACAAGGCTCAGCCAACATGCAAAGCTAAAGTCTGTCTCTCAGGTTAACGCGCACATTTCCTCTTAATTTCTGCGCATAAATCACACTCAACGTATGAGAAAAAATACCGGTAAATGAAAAGCCAAATACAACGGCTAACAAACATTGTAAGTTTAAACACCGGCATAATACCTCTTGAAGAAACCAACTGCTGATCAAATGTAAATGAACCATTATATACTTAGCAATTTAATATCACTGGATGCTAAATCCAGCGCAATCACTCGTACATCCCCCACGTTACAAGTTTCGAGCTGTCTCATATGAAGCAATTCTATGCAAAGATTGTAAGAAAATCTTCATGATGTGCATTTAATATATTTTTATTTGAAATGTGATATTTTTTGTAATTTTTTTCCCTACATTGTGTTGTTGCATATAGTAATTTGTAAATCACCATGCACCTGGAGATTGCAAAGTCCTGTACTATGCAGAGCTAAAAAAAAGGAGTTAATGTATGAATCAGGATTAAAGCCCCCCCCCCATCCACCATCTGTGGGATGAAGCCTGCCTCCCCTGAGCTCCCGCCACCTCCAATAAGCACACTCAAAAACGGGTATACGCACAGAGGCTAGTAATATAAACACTAGCCGAGTGAAATAAAACCTCATAGGTGCAAAAAATGCATACATAAATGAATAATAGGGCCTCTAAGAACAGATGGGTCTTAAGGCAGAATTTGAATAAGCCGATAGGCTAACTCAGCAAGACTGATTGTCTGGTTAAAGTGAATTGATGTGCCCATTTTGTATAACTTACATTTAATAAGGTTTTGCCATACAGTGCTAAAATGGTTGCGTACTATTTATCTGGCTTAGTTTGCACTTTAAATTTGCTTAAGGTGTAGAGGTGACGAACCTATCGCTGTACTGTAATGACAGATTATCAAGCAACAATAAAGTTGTACTGCATGCTCAAGCAACACCGTGCTAACGTCGCTTCTCTGATTCACAGACATTCGCATCCCACTCATGTGGAAAGACACGGATCATTTTCAGAACAAAGGAGGTTAGAAAATACCTACATATACTCCAGTGCTGTTATTAAATCATTATTTTAAAACGCATAAATGTATGCAATGCTTTATTTGAAATGGCCAAAATGTGAAGTATTTTAATACACTGCTTTGCAAATGAATGATTGCATTGTGGATACAATTCATGGGAGGAGATACTGTGTTAAGAGCTGGCAGGAATGTTCCCCCCTCTCCATCTGCCTCTATCTAGAATTCCATCGATTTGCTGTGTTCTGTCTGCTGAAGATGGACACGGATGTTTTCGACACAAAGATGATCACAGTGGATCGCACCATCACCGATGTCTTGTTCGACAACGTGGCCGTGTTGTGAGTGTCTAAGCAGATGCGTTACACTCTCGGACGTCTGTGCAGTAAAGTCACCTGGACAGCAGTTATTAAAACTTGTAAGCTACATGAACATGAAAAAGTACCTCTTTCAGGACAAAGCCGAAAATACCATCGCATCCCTTTAAGTGACGAAATATGCTGCGGTTTCCTTAAATAAATAGTATGTACGTGCGTTCTTTGGAAGTGAAGATTTATTTTAAAAAATATTTTTCCCCTGACATACCATTAAAAATGCGCAAAAAAAGCATTTTACTGCTATCAATGGTAGACATTCTTATACAATAATTGTAGCTGTATGGTTATCACAAAGTGGTTTTCACTTTGTGGATTCCATCGTTCCCTAAGGTTTGAACTTGCAACCTTCCAATTGTGAGTCGAGTACTCTATCAATAGTACACTTAGATATTGATGGAAAGTATGCAATTTAACACACAAACGTGTCAAGTATGCCTTTGCATTGCACTCCATCCAATACAAACCTTTCCCAATCCTATGTATGATCACTCTTGCAGTGTTTATTAAAGCACGAACACTGTAATATGAAAAATCTACACGTTAAATGAGCATCTCAAATATTGTTGTGCTGATGTAGATTTCAATTGCTCGATGTATGAAAATTGCTCTCCATAGCTCTTCTTACTAACAATTCTATTATGAAGTGCCTTCAAATGAGTCCATTTTGTTAAATTAAATATTAATAAGCAGAGTTTGATGGAAAAATGACTCGTGGTGGTGGCGGCAGCATTGCGGCAGAGCCAGCCTTCGAGCTGCAGCTCGAGGTCTACAGCTGCTGTCTGCTGGAGGACCTGTCTATGGCGAGCACCCCACGCCGTCTCATCAGCCGTCTCAGCTCCTCCGTGGGGCGTTCCACGGGCGGGCGCATGCTGCGACAACGCTCCCTGGGCAACTTGTCGAGCTCCATGCCGCGTCAGCCGCCAGTCAGGTAGCTCCATTGCAGTGGTCCCCGTGCCCATGGGAAGGCAGAGCGAGGCTACACATACACTAGCTTTCTATTTCGTAGTCGGCGATATGCGCTAGAACCTTAACGGTTGAGTATGAGTGCCCAAAGACTGTGTTGACGTCGCCATCCAAGTTGGGGACGTTATGTGAGCATTGATGTAGGTCTGAATGTTTCCAAGGCGGTGGGTGACAAGTGGAGGAGAGTGGTGGAACGCTTGGCACGGCCATCCCGATGACGCAGCTCTTGAGAGAAGTTTTCAACGTTCGGCTTGTAAACAGTCTCGTGTGACGGAATACATTTTTAGTTAATTTCCAGTACCGAGTGTACATCAAATATCAAGATTTACCAATTGGAATATGTACCAAAGCTTGATGGTCTGAACATTTGCTGACACGTAACAAGCAACGTGCCTGAGGAGTTTTTTTTCCACATTTGTTCCCATGAAGGTCACTTGTAAACAGAGGCTAGAGACTTAAAAGTAACTGTACTGCTCTTAACTTGTGACCCTCGGGTGAAAAGCGCTCTATAAATGCAATCATTGTTATTAGAGGAAGGCTTTTAGAGAGTACCTGTAAAGGCTAGTATTGCATATGAAGGATGGGGGTAAGCTATAGCATTGTTAATCAAGGTAGCATTTTTTTATCTTGGTAATACGCAGGATGTATCACCAGTACATCGCAGGACACTGCAGGTAATTTACTCAGCAGACCAATTAACCTAGGCAGCAGCGTGTCTTTGCCCAGTGGGAAGAAACCAGAGTATCCAGCTATAAACCCACATGAACACAGGGAGAACACGCAAACTCCACATAGAAAGGCACCTTAGCCGGGAATCGAATTCAGGACCTTCTTGTTGTGGGGCAACAGTGCTACTCACTGCACCACCGCACCGCCCTCCTTTCCACATGACCTACCCATCTCAATCTACTCTTTCTTAACACATCTGGTATTTTTTTTGTACCTGCATGCTGCCTTAATGACACACTGGTTTTCGTATGTCTTGTATCTCACCCTATCTAACATATTGCCTGTGGTATTTACAAATATATATATTTTAGAGCACCTAAGTTCCACCTGCTGGCTCGTGTGACGTTGACGCTGGAAAATGTTTATGATGGCTTCCGAACCCACGACCTCACTATCACAGGCAAAGGTTGGTTTTGGTTTGGTATATTTTGATTTTTTTAATGGATGCGCTCCTGTTGGGACACAGCAAGTTTCATGTTCTACCAGCTTTCAAATCAGTATTTATGGCTTTTATCCAGAAAAGCTGTGATGATTCAGCAGATATTTTAATAGTAATAATATATATTAGGGCGGCACGGTGGCCCAGTGGGTAGCGCTGTCGTCTCAAAGCAAGAAGGTCCCGGATTCGAATCTCGGCTCGGGTGTCTTTCTGTGTGGAGTTTGCATGTTCTCCCCGTGTCCGCGTGGGTTTTCACCGGGTACTCCGGTTTCCTCCCACAGTCCAAAAACATGCTGCTGCATAGGTTAATTGGCTCGCAGACTAAATTGCCCACAGTGCCCAGTGATGGACTGGCATCCCATCGTGGGTATATCCCTGTCTTGTCCCCATTGTCTGCCGGAATAGGCTGTGGCTCACTGCGACCCTGTACAGGATTAAGCAGTTTCTGACAATGAGATGAGATGATATATATATTTTTAAAGTTTAAGACGGACACATTTTCTCAAACACAAGGTACTTTACCAGGCAATAAAAAAATAAAAAGCAATAATAATCATACATTAATATACAGCAAGTACTCCAATACAAGCTTCACGAGTCAACAAGGATGAGATTATTTACAAATGCGTGTTTAAATAGGTCTGTCTAGCTTTGCATTAACATTTTCAAAGTCGATGGATCCCAAACATTAAAGGGCATTTCATTCGACAATGAAGGTGGGAGTGCAGGATGACGGAGTAACAATTCATGTTAAGACCTTGGATTATGGCAAGGATAGTAAATGACTAAGCCGTGTGGTATTCCGAAAGCTAATAGATTTCAAAAAAAGCAGCGCGTTGCTTAATAGGAAGCCAAATGTTGGAGAAATATGAACCGATAGCCCAGAGTGCATTATCAGACACGCTGCATCGTTCTGAGTTAGCTGAAGTTCAGAGAGTAGCTTCAAAGAGATACCTTTTTGAGAAGCAGTCTGTTCACGATAGTTGACCGTTAACACATGGCAGGAAACGGAGTTCACAGTGTGAAGTCAGGCCAGGTTTGTAAGTCAAACACCTGAGGCAGCTTGGTATAGTTTCACAGGAAGACAGAGAGGCTTCGTACTTTATTGATAAAAATACGTACAAATTTGATATGTTGTTTCAATTTAGGAGTTTAATAATATATACTTTAGGTATCCAGTATTCAGGCAAGTATTTGATGCAGTCTTCTTAAATAAGCTAAGTATGGGCAAATGTATTATTTAGGATAAATGCATGAACAAAACTTAGTGGTGATCCAAAATGATGATTCATGAAATCAAAGGTTTGAATGAAATGTCTAGATTAAAACAAACTTGCCTTCCTTTTATATCTCAATGGCCTTTTTATCGAATACATGTGTATGCCTGTTAACGATTAAAAGTCATGCTGTAAGCGCTATGTTAATAATAATAATTGTATTTATAGAGCACTTTTTACCCGAGGGTCACGCAATACTGATGGCAGTGAGGCTAGTCATGTTCAACTGTGTTAAATGCCTGATTCTTGCTTCCTAGTATTACATCTTCTTTGAGTCTATGAACATTACATCTTTGCTAAAATTTGTGGATTTATTGTTTTGCCATCAACACAGAAGGCTGTTCATATTGGCTGCCACTCTATGGAAGCGTCTGCTGTCGCTTGGTGGCTCAGCCGACTTGCATGACTGAGGACTGTATGACAGGGTTTCTTACCGTGCAGGTAAATGTCTAATTTTGACCTGAGGTTTGCCATCATGTGCTTTTCTTTCGGTATAGCCACGGAGAACTTTTTTTTTTACACTTTCCTTCGTGGTGTTTTGCGTCCCACATTCTTCAGGCTCTGATCCTGAATATGCTGGAACAAAATGTGCTGGTTAACCTTGAAGCCCCCTACTTAAAATATTGCAGTACCCGTAATTAATCACTTTCACCAAAGGTTGTAACTATGACATTGTGAACCCTGTGTAATTTTCTGATTCAGCATAAATCTGACCTAAGATGTCGTCAAATATTCATTTGAGACCTCATAATAGATGAAAAAAAAATGGATTCAATAATTTTCACACAACACAATAATGTTCCATTTATTTACTGAGAAAAAATATCCAACATTCATTTTTTTGCAAAAAGGATGTGAACCTAATTGGTTAATCAGCTTGATTAAGGGGGTAATTAGTCGGGTCTATCAATAAATGGGATCAGAAGTGAGTTTAGGTGGTTCTGCCCTAGATGAACAACAAACTTTTGGTCATCAGAGACTGGTCTTCACCACACAGGTTTTTGGAAGCATGCCATGCCCCAATCAAAAGTGATTTCTGAGTACCTCAGAAGAAGAATTATCGCTGCTCATCAGTTTGAAAAAGGTTACAAAACCATTTCTAAAGCCGTTGGATACCACCAATCCACTGTCAGGCAGACAATGTATAAATGGAGAGAATTCAACATCATTGTTGCATGGGCAACAGGGTGGTTCAGTGGTAACATCTGTGCCTCAGAGATCGAGAGTCCTGCCCAAGGCAGTTAGATTCCTGCCTTAGGCTCTAATCTGTGTAGAGTTTGTGTGTTCTCTCCATGTTCTGCGTGGGTTTCCCCCCCATAACAAAACAAAACACTCAGTAATTAATTGGCCGATGCATCGTAATATATAAAACGCATTGTCTCGCAAATGTTGGCGTCAGCTAACCACGTCGCTGCCTCCCCAGCTCTGTTGCAGTTTCCTCGTGCCACTGAATTGTTCGCTCTTCGAATGAATACCTTCAAAATCGAATGAATACATGCACTTTATAAGTAGTATGTATTATATATTAGCTCCTGAGAGAGTGATTGATTTGCACCAGCACTGGACTAAGATAAAAACAAATACAGATTCAAATTCATGCTGTCTCTTTAGACCATGAAAGTGTGCAAATGTTACCTTTGTGTGTCTGCCAAAATTGTAGTGATGCAGCTCCTTTTTCACCATCGTGTCGCCACAGGGAGGAGAAGAACAACAGCGGTCCAGGCTCTTCTGTGTGCTCAGAGAAGGAAAGCTGTTGTGTTTCACTGCTTCACAAAGCAAGGCCAAGGAACAGGAGGCAGCATTCATTATTCCCATCAACAAGGTGACTTGAAGGTTTCTTGGTGGCTAGACTTGGTAGCATGCCTTCCCTGAGCAGCATCATGATGTACATGTTGACCTCAATCACAAAGACTTGGACTAAATGTAACCTTGGCCAAGTGTATATTGTGAGTACCTACCTGTGTATAACATACTGTATTTGTGATATGCTGTGATTGAAACTCAATTTTACATATACAGTGAGAGCGACAACAATCATTATTTTAATCGCAATAGGATATTTTACATTGGGAAAAATGTTACATTTCAAATAGTGTTGGGTATACAGTAATTTATAGTCATTATTGCCAGCGTGGTTCTCGACCGGAAAAGGGTGGCGTGCCCTCTCCGGGTGGGTGGAGAGGTCCTGCCTCAAGTGGAGGAGTTTAAGTATCTCGGGGTCTTGTTCACGAGTGAGGGAAAGATGGAGCGTGAGATTGACAGGCGGATCGGTGCAGCGTCCGCAGTTATGCGGTCGGTGTACCGCACTGTCGTGGTGAAGAAGGAGCTGAGTCGAAAGGCGAAGCTCTCGATTTACCGGTCAATCTACGCTCCTACCCTCACCTATGGTCATGAACTTTGGGTAATGACCGAAAGGACAAGATCGCGGATACAAGCGGCCGAAATGAGTTTCCTCCGCAGGGTGGCTGGGCGCTCCCTTAGAGATAGGGTGAGAAGCTCGGTCACTCGGCGGGAGCTCGGAGTAGAGCCGCTGCTCCTTCACATCGAGAGGAGTCAGCTGAGGTGGCTTGGGCATCTTATTCGGATGCCCCCTGGACGCCTCCCTAGGGAGGTGTTCCAGGCATGTCCCACCGGGAGGAGGCCCCGGGGAAGACCCAGGACACGCTGGAGAGACTATGTCTCTCAGCTGGCCTGGGAACGCCTCGGGGTCCCCCCAGAAGAGCTGGAGGAAGTGTCTGGGGTGAAGGAAGTCTGGGCATCGCTGCTTAGACTGCTGCCCCCGCGACCCGGCATCGGATAAAGCGGATGAAGATGGATGGATGGATGGATATTGCCAGCGTTATCATCTTGGGCTCTTTATTACATATGTTAGCATTATCTCTTAAGGTTACGAACATGACACTGAGAACGTTTTGGAGGGTTGCACTTTGTGCTAGCCTTTACGAACTAACTCGCCTGCCCACTATCCATCATTCCTCACTTTCATCTTTGCACACGGGCATGGTGCCGTAGAAACTTTAGCCACCATTGTGTGTGATTAAGTAGGCCCTAGCGTCGGCCCGACTACGTGTGCGATTAACTAGGCTCGAGCGCAGGCCTAACCATGTGTGTGATTAACTAGGCCCTAGCCAGGCCTCATCACGTGTAATTAACTAGACCATAGTGCAGGGCCGACCATATGTGTGCTATTTGTAAGATCAATTAGGTCCCGACGGCCATTTACAGAATTGAGGTTAAGGGCGGCGCGGTGGCCCAGTGGTTAGCGCTGACGCCTCACAGCAAGAAGGTCCCGGGTTCGAATCTCTCGGCTCGGGTGCCTTTCTGTGTGGAGTTTGCATGCTCTCCCCGTGTCCGCGTGGGTTTTCGCCGGGTACTCCGGTTTCCTCCCACAGTCCAAAAGCATGCTCCTGGATAGGTTGATTGGCTCGCAGACTAAAATTGTCCCGCAATGCCCGGCGATGGACTGGCGTCCCGTTGTCGGGTGTATTCCTGCCTTACGCCCTGTGTTTCCGGGATAGGCTCCGGCTCACCGTGACCCTATATAGGATTAAGCGGTTTCAGATAATGAGATGAGATGAGGTTAATCACTATGATGAATATATACAATGAAAGGTTAATGAGCATAGATATCAAACCTGTTACGCCATTACTTGGGTCATAACCTATCCTAGAGATACAGCACACTTCCCGCTCTCTAACAAGGACCAAGCCCCATGTTGTGATCTTTATTCTGTGCTACATACAATTATTATCACATTTAGCAAATACTATTTTAACATCTCCATATTTGCTATTTTAACATCTATTTCAACAGATTTAACATCTGTAGATGTATGCTGAAGATGCTTGATATATGACCTGTGTTGTTGATAATAACGAACCGCTATAGGTTATAATTAACGATATCCCAGTTCTGTGCAGATGTCTTCATCTGTGAGCTCACAACGTGACAGACCATGCGTGGAAGTCAGTTGACTTACCACACGCGACTAATGAGACGTACACTCCAGTGTGCGTTGGCGCCCGATCACATGGGTGCATTGTCTTTACTGCACAGGATACGCGGATACGCTTGGTGCGCCGTAAGGATGGCATGGATCGGCTGCACCTACAGAACCTGGAGTCAGCGCAGTGGCAGGGCTACACACTGCTGGCGGACCACCCGCCGAACCTACTGGGCTGGCAAGAGGCGCTGCGCCAGCACGTTTCAGATCTCGGTACAAATAATTTGTTCCATGCTGAACTTGTCTATTGGCAGATATAATGTCAGGTCAGGCGACAACAAAGCTTAGTTATTTCCATATATGCATGGAGGTAATGATATAATTTGTAAACCATATCTGATGTCTTTTATTTATTTTTTCATTAAGCGACTGGCGTCCCGTCGTCGGGTGTATTCCTGCCTTACGCCCTGTGTTTCCGGGATAGGCTCCGGCTCACCGTGACCCTATATAGGATTAAGTGGTTTCAGAATGAGCCTCCGCTTTAGGGGTGTTAGTTAATGTTTATGACATCTGGTTTTGGTAGATAAAATATAACTGCACTAATAACTTTATTTTCATAGTTTTACATCAAATTCGGCATAGAATTACTTTTATAGAGGGTGTGATGGCACAGTGACACTTGTAAAGTTTTCAAATAGGTTGCCAACTCAGCCTTGATGGCTGTTCACACTTTATCTTTCGATGACTCATTGAAGTTTAAATCGTTTGCATTTGGTTCATGTTTATTTGATGTGGTAATGTGTTTTGCTGTAAGGTCTGGCAGTGAACGGCAGTCCTTTTCCTTCATTCAATGAACATTTTTACACGGCAGGAAAGCAGCGTTTTTATCGCTAAAATTAGATCTTGTGAAGACTTTTGCAAGTACTCTGGTTTTCTCCCACCGTCCAAAGACACGCTGCTGCCTAGGTTAATTAGTCTGCTGAGTAAATTGTCCCCAAAAAAGTACCCAGCGATGTACTGGCGTCACATCCTGGGTATAGCCCCGCCTTGCACCCTGTGTCTGACAGGATAGGCTGCAGCCCCGCTGCAACTCTGTACAACATTAAGCAGGTACTGATACAAAACTTGAAGTGTTAACTGAAACAACAATTTTCCATGTTGACAAGATGACAATTTCCTATTCATTGCATCAACATTAAGTATTGTGACTAAAGTTAACCCGTGCCCTAAATGTTCATTGTTTGCCTTTGTGAAATGTGAGAACACGTTCACTTTGCATGCTGTTTTCGCGACAAGTGTGTCGCGTGGAACTCACAGGCTGTGCCTGTGCAGTGTGCTCTTGTTCGCAAAAGTCATATTCAATCGTCACCGGTGCCTTTGTTGGAGTTCAGGTACAGTTTATCTGTAACCTGTTTGTATGCCTCGACGCCACTGCTTGATTTCTCGTTACAGTCTTGGTGTTATCTCGGTTGTGTAAGTCTGCTTGTGCTTTTACAGACAAGTGGAAGCAGTGCTGTAACAAGGTCATGGAAATTGATGAGCTACTACCCAGGGCAGCGCATTTGCAGTCAAAGCCTGGATCATCGCTGTACCATGAAATGGGTATGATGCGTATACAGCCACGTCGCGATTTACGCACATTTTGTGTGCGCGTTTTGGGTTAACACGGACGTTCTGTTTATACCATTGTTTTAATCTACGCGGACGTTTGTTTGGAATTATGCGGTTTGCGGGCCACGCAGTCTGTGCTTGGCTGCTAGCGTGGTTGATGATGTTTGGTGTGGAGTGATACGGTATGAGGTAGGGAGAACACCGAGTAGTTAATTAATCATTAAATGAGTTATAAACCGGAACGTTTACAAACACATTGTCTCATCAAATTAGTTTTGAACGCATATAGTAAGAAAATATTTTCTCGTTTTCGATGGGCTTTTGAATGTCTATTGTCAGTAACAAATAAGCACAGTTTAAAATAAAACAGTGAACGAAATAGACTTACAAGTGTATCGTCGAGGTAGCGTTTCGCTTAACCATGACCAATTTATTTATTATGGGGAAATGAAGTTTGACTTGCGCGCTATTGAATTATGCGCCCATTTTCAAAAATGCATCTACTGCATAAATCCAAAAGTGGTTGTATTCCTAAAATGTGAAGTAACACTTAGAATTTATCGCATTTGGAGTTTGGGAAATAACAGCAAAACATAATTTTAAAATGTTACATTTGTTCTGTTTTGTATTCTTACAAACCAGCGGTTTTTAAAATCTGAGTTCTGACTGAGAGGTCCAACTATTTATCAAAGGCATGGCATTATTTAGGTGGTTATTTGTTTTCTGTTTAGAGATAGCATATTTGACCATATTCCATGTAATGCATCGACTTTCGTAAGACCTGGGTGAAGACTGAAGTACGAAGCTAAAAGTTATTAAGGTACAGTTCGCCAAACTTTGTAAACCAATGCTCATTAATGTAGTTTAAAAAAAGATTTCCATTGACAATCAGTGCTCCTAAGGCAAACTGGAACCTATAGAAACATCGTGGAAGCAACAGTGCACATTAGGCTCACAAAAGTTGTTCATTTTATGGAAAGCTCAAGGACAATGCATATATTGCAATGATGTAGGTTTTCACGGCTCGAGGCATGATGATTGCATATAAATAGGAGTCATACACGTGATACACAGCGCCTGAGGATGCCTCCAATGTGGGAGGCAAAGGAGAGAGGTAGAGCGATCAACGCGGCTATCTCAAAAGAGCATCTTTTCGAAGCAATCAATGCATATATCATCAAAGCCTTTTTTCATATTTTGCCACAAGTATGTGTGGATTTGCACAATCGGGACCCTTTGTGAAAGGTGTCCATTTCATGTTTTAAGATCTTAACACCTGTATAATTGCCATAAATGGTTCAAAGCCTTTTCTATGTTTTACACATATATACTGGCAAAAGTACCCATAGCTTATGGAAATCTCGTAAACCGTAATAATATAAACCTTAGTTTGTATCTTTTGCTTAAAGGATGACAATAATATGCCATTTCTGCAGCTGCATCTTCAGATATCCAATGATAGTGATAAATTTTAACGTGTAATATTTTAGGTAGGGTTGGTGATTTCGCGAACGTGTGTGCTCAGAAAATAATTAATAGCCATTTTGTCGATCCACAATCTGGAAGAAGGCTTCAGCATGCTGTGTCGGTTGTAGACGTGTGTTTGCTCATACCTCATCATGCTGGTCAGTGGCTTAGTAGAGTGTGGCTGCAAGACCTCTTCAGATATCACTTGCTACTCATGTTAGCTGTGACCATGTCTTGAACTCTGTTTTCTGCTTTCCTACCACAATGTGCGAACCACTGCGTCTGACTGTTGTACCCCATCGTGGCCAGCAGATGGTGGTAGTTAGGTTTCGGACCTGCCCGAATGAATGTTTGCGCATTGTTCTACCCATCTGTAAACCTACGATGCAAGCTATTGACAGATAATGTGTAAAAAAATGTATGAATCGTGAGATAAAAACGTGTTAAATCAAAATTCTTCTGAAAACGCGTTGATGCTATGTGGCCTATTGCTGTACAACTGAAACACGTTTTGTTTAGCTGGGCCCAATTAAATCCGCTGCACCTCTCTTCACAGATATCGACTCTCCAAACAGAAACATTTCTCTCCTGCCAAACGACAGAGCCCAGCAGCCCACGGATTCGGAAATCCCGTATGCTAGCCCGATCACCGTGCAGTGCTTGGCCACAGCGGCGTGTCCTGCCAGTTCGGGCGGCACGAGCGATGGCACGGGCGATGGCACGGGCGATGGCAAGCGCGCACCGGGCAAAGAGCGCCCTGGCAGCACAATCGCGCGCCCGTTTGGCAGAGGTGTGGAGAAGCGGCTGTCCCTCGATGGAAAGCTGGCAGCACTCAAGCAGCGGATGCATTGGCCCTCAGCTGGTACCCCGCGCAAGAGCCACGCGACGGGGGCTCCAAGTGAGCGGTGTGCGGCCGCGGGGGTAAGAGCGGCAATGGGCAGGCCGCCGCTACCTCCGCGGCGCTGCAAACTTCAAAAGTGACGTGCTCGGTAGCAGATTGAGGCCAGGGTCAGGAGCTGAAGTGTGGCGAGAAATATACGCATTGCGCACAAGGATTTCACTTTTTTTGAGTCGAGTTGGAGGAGTCACGATTTCTTCTTGGAGGATTTAGTGCTGCAGTCAGGGTGCGATTGGCTGGAGTAGTTTTGCCGCATCTGTGGTATTGAAGCTTCTCAACGAATGCAATTTACATCCCTAAGCATATAATTAAAGCAAACTCGATAATTTGTGATAAAACATTACAAAAAATATAGAAACGTTACACGTTTGCACACAGCTCAAGGCCTGTACAGGGCCTTAGGCAGCTGGCAGCTAATTATCTCAGCTGTAATGTGATGCGATGAGGACAGCTTGTGGTTTGTTCGGTAATAGTCTTGTTATTTCTGTTAATGTTGCTGGGAATTAATTGAGAGTGAAAGTGGTTTAGGTGATTTAAGACAGCTAATACCCATTTCTGGGAACATACCAACCACCGTTGAGAACATGAGTTGGAATTCTGGCAGCTACCCATGATTAAGCCTCATTTACCAGGATAGCTAGTTGATGGTGTTGGTCTAATCGCCAGGTTATCAATAGCTTCAATGGCCAACGCCATCTCTAAGTAAATCGGATGCCCGTTATGAACAGAAAACCATCCTTCAGAGATCAGAAAGGAGTGCTGTGCAGTGTTTGGTTAAAGAGTGATCAGCCCAGCAGCTATTCTCTGGCGTTATTATCTAAGGGCTTCGTTGACCGAATGTGTTCTGAAAATAATGGTTCATTGCTTCCTAGCAAGAATAGAAGGACGGAATTTGGGATTTAACTGGTGATTAAAATATGAAATGTAGCATGTAAACAAATTGTTTATGGTTCTAGCCGTTTAAAATATGCCACAGTTGTGATTTTCTTACATACTCGTGTGTTGTTTTTCTATTTTTGTTCTGAAAAGCTATACAAGGTACTAACGGTAGAGGTAATGTACACTCAACTGTTTTTTTTTAACATTTTGGTAATGCTAATGGCACCGAGAATGATGCTAAAACTACTGTTAATTTTGGTACTTGACAATTGCTTGTTTCGTAGCGTGCTCACTACTGAATGAACATGGCAAATACTGTATCGCAATCGAGGAAACTGCCTGCATGTTTTTATCTGCTCATACATTTAATTAGCAGTAGAAGTGTTACGGCAGTCCCTAACATTTAGCGTTTTAGTGTCTTGGGTTTAAAATATGCCCTTGCTTTTTTGTCATTAATTTTAGATTAAAAAGGTGATTACATGGTTGTGTTTTGATATGATCATTGGTCAGTGCTCATTTTTTGCAGTTCTCAGGGGAGTTATGGACATGTCACATTTCCATGATGGCGGTAGGCTAAAAAGACACTGCGGACTTTCCAGAAAGAGGTGCGTACTGACTTACAATACGATGGACTTGATTCTTTACCAAAGCTGTTATTCTGTGATAGCCGTGTCGATCGTTTCTTTACTCTCCTTTTTGACGTTTCGCCTCACTTTGGAAGCATCCTCAGGCGTTTTGCTATCCCAATATCAATACCCGTTTAATTCTGTACAGAGTCGTGGGGTTGCGGAGCCTATCTCAGCAGACAAGGCGCAAGCAGGGCTATGCTCAGGTTCTGACGCCAGTACATCGCATGGCACTGGGGGAAATTTACTCCGAAGGCCATATAACCGAGGCAGCAGTGTGTCTTTGGACGGTCAGAAGAAACCGGAGTACTCAGTGAGAACCCACGTAGACACGGGGAGAACATGCAAACACCACACAGAAAGGTACCCGAGCCAGGAATCGAATCCAGAACCTTCTTGTTGTGAGACGATAGTGCTTCTCACTGTGCCACTGCGACATAAATTATATATTTTTTTATTTCTATACAGAGCAAAAAACTTGTTAACAAGACCATTAAAATGGTGGCGCAACAGTAACATCTGTGCCTCCTCACCGAGAGGACCTGCCCGAGGTAGTTTGATTCCCACCTCAGACACCTTTTTGCGTAGAGTTTATTTTCTCTCTGGCTGTTCCGTGTAGGTGACAACTACAAAACACTCATTAACTTGTTAATTGGCTCATAACAATGTACTTTCTTGGGTTGGCACCGGTTGACCGTGTGGCTGCCTCCCGTGCCTCTTGCAGATCTCTGGGTGAACGGCGTTACTATTTGGACACCTTGAAAGGTCGGCTTGGTGCTAATTTGGGTGGGTGGTTGAGTGGGTGGTTGCGCGAGTGGATGAGTGGTATAGCAGCATATCTTCGGACGGTGGAAGGAAACCCGAGTAGCCAACGAAAACCCACGCAGACGTGGGGAGAACATGTAAACTCCACACAAAAAAGCCACGCGAGATGAAATTAGAACTAGGCACCGTGCTGTGAGGCAGTATCACAACTCACACTGATCATCGCAATTAGATCATCTCTATCACGGTTATGTACACAGTACACAACACAAATATTCGGTAACAGATTTTTATTGGGTACACAGCAACATAAATGACTTCAAGTCCATAACCCATCGGCTGTTACGCTCGTGGGGTGCGGTTTTGCGTGGGGATCCTGCGTTTATGTATTAGAAAACATTTTTTGTGGCTAGCTGGAGGGTGGGTAGGCAGAAAGAGCGAGGGAGAGGGATAGGATTGGGTCCAAGGAACATGCTGTTTTGCGTCTTCATTCAAATAATTGGAGGGATTTGGACGACAGAGAAACTCTTCGCCGACACCAGCGTAAGTAAATGGGAGTTTCAGACGTAGTCAACAGGACGGCTCTGTACCTTAGGGAGTCAGAATCCTAGGTTAAGTCTCTGTTCAAATCCGGATTTATCTCATTCTTCTCTGAGAATGTTGAGCTCTTTTAAGATACTTACGCCGGAGATAGTATCAGACTTCGGGGGCACATTGAGTGACTTTGTAGCTCAGTGGACTAAAAATCTCTTGGCTTCCAATTTGTAAACCCTGGGTTCAAATCTTGGTTCATGCGTATTGTTTTTTGTGATGTTTAGTTCAGCATCAGTGCTTGCTTAATCCTGTATGGGGTCAAGGGGGACCACCTATCCCGGCAGACAAGGCGGAAGGCAGGGCTATACCCAAGATGTAACGCAGGTACATCGCAGGGTACTTTGTGGCAATTTACTCAGCAGGCCAATTAACCTCGGCAGGTGAGAGCTTAAGAGAGAGTTGTATGTGCGCGGAGTGCCTCTGTGGTTCAAGAAGACGAGTGCCTGAGCTCTTCTTGACAGTGAGGTTCTGGGCTCAAATCCAGGTTCCCCCCACCTTGTTATTTTTCAGTCTTCACAGTGTTGAGAGCCAGTGGAATCATCAAGTTATGCCACGTTAGCTCTTAGATAGAGATACTTCTGGGTGTTTATCCCCCTTTGCATATAGCTCCTGTATATAAAGGCAGATAAACACCCACAAGACCCGGGTTTGAATCCAGCCAGGTTTCTCCAACTGTTGAAATATATCTGAGTGTTTTTACTATGTAGACATATCAAATTGTCTCCAGACTGAAAATGTGACAGACTGCGGGCCTGCAATTGCAAGCACAAGGTTGAGGGTTCAATCTAGGACACTACATTCTATTTTTAATTCATTTAATTTTCCCGTTCGGTTTGCCACAATCTTGTTCTTTTTCTCCAGCATTTATATGACAACCTTCACGTACTCTGGTTCAAAGTGCTTAACAGACAGTTAAAATATGAACAACAGTCAATATGCCAAGTTATGAAAACATTGTTTGGGCTTGCACTTAAACATTAGGAGGGAGCGCTTGTGATACTTACGGCAGAGACCGCCACAATCGTGGGACTGGAGCACAAGACTTACCTCTGTTCATATGCAGCCTCACCCCTAGGAACAGAGAGGAGAGCACAACTCAATAGCGACCGCTAAGGCATCTCTATTAGAGTAGCACCAAGTCAGTGCGTTTTGGCGACCAGCGTACGAACGAAACGACACTGCCGCAAATCAGACGACCAAGGGGTGGCCATTTGTCTTCTTTATTGAGACACATTACAGAGCCCTTGATAAGATACATATTATAGGCTTAAACCTGGATGAAATCCAACGGTACTATTTTATCATATAAGGAAAACGTGAATTGTCCAATGTACTACGGAAGTTTATATAACAGTTGTGTGTAGAAAATAATAAAAAAAACGAGCATGTTCACAGTGGCTTGATGACAAATAAATAATTCCTTAAGCACAAACCATTACAATTAAGCAGATATATGTTGCTCTACAAGGCCTGTTGGTATACATGCACGTAAATTTTAGTCATGTACTGTACCTTTATTTTAAAGCTTGCATTAACCTATGCTTTAGGATTGGTGGGTAAATGCATGCATGCCAAGAGGTCTGTCGATTTAAAACAGCCACCTTAAAAAACACCATTCATGAAGTCAAGCTTAACAAGCCTCAAATAAATACAGCAATAAAGTATTTGAACTTTATAAAGGATAATTAGGTTTTTATATCGACTCTTAACTAAGGCTAGAAAAATTATTATGCGAAAGTTCTGCTATAAATTAGAAGTTCTTGAAATCACGTGATTTATCAGTATTTGTTAAACCAGTAAACATTTGCTTCCTGTAAATACAAGTAAATATTTTGGCATTTATTTTGAAAATTCAAGAATTTAACAAATGCTGAGAAGGGATACCCACATTACAGGCCACAATTTATTACCAGTCAACTTAAAAAAGCAAAACACAGACCTACGTTACAATATTGCAAGAGAAAAATGAACAATTATGAAAACACCCTTCCCAGCTAACACTTAAATTCACACGCTTCAAAATAATGCAAAAGCAATGGTGCCTAAAATCATTACTTTCATCTGTTATGTCATTTGAATGAGTTTTTTTAAAATCTAAAATACTGCTTTGCACCCACATAGCTAAGATTGGCGGAAGATACTGTATATTTAATAGTGGTACGTACATTTATTCAAGAAAGTAAATAAATACACTTGACACAAGGCCTTAATCAAGACCAAAAGTAGCCAGCACACGGTATAAAGAGGAAAAATATATTCCCTGTTCACGAGTAGACCAGTCATAGTGAACTGTTTTATGAAAGTCTTGGTTTGAACACAATACGGACACAGGAGTTTTTGCTACACTCTGCCTCCAAGCTTAATTATCATACACGATTACAACGCCTGCATTCACACTCACTTGGATATTTTTGTGAGAGCTCCACAGATGATGCAGTCCGGTGGCTGGTGCACCAGGCTATTGTGTTGGCCAATTACAGCCACAATGATTAACATTGCAGTTGGGTCAGAGATGCACGTCACAATCCAGAAGAGGCAGTTAAAGCTGCACTGTCCGCGTGCAAACCAGAATACGGCGATGCGACAACACATGCACTGTGCAAGCAGCTGTAGTGAGGAATCAGGGCTATAGTGTTCACGCATACAGACAAATCCCTGCTGTGACAGTCTCATTTACAGTATATTACAACGTATGAGTAGTGTGCGCGATGACTAGGAGGTAACAACCACTGACTCGGGAACCCTTATAAACAATCCGCCCTCAGCCACTGGTACCGTGACCAGTCGAGCTGTGGAAGTGTGTGAAAAAGCAATGCCAAAGCAAGCGACTTTACAACAGACGTCTACAAGGTGTCAGATGCCCTCGTTTGAAGGACTTCAAACCCTTGGCAAGTTTTACAGTGTAGGCACTTCAATGTGAGGATGAAAATAAAGAGGTTGCAATTTTGTTTTTAAACACACGTTCCACTTCCATTGCATTCTCGTTTCTCAAAAGTGGATGAAGATTGTGATATTTCGTGAAATAATCCTTTTTTGGTGTACCATCATACGCGCAAGCATCATATTTCAGTACAAAGTAGACAAAACGCTGCCTAACGTGAACTAAATGTACATGCATTCAAACGGGTTGTTATCACGTTAAATGAAAACAATATGCAAAAAAAATCGATAAAAATCCTATCCTATAATTAACAGCAGTTACAAAAACCAATGTACAGTATTGTGAAACATGACGGTATGACTGTGTGGCTGGGACACGTGCAGTATGAAATACACACAGCTTCTCCCTAACCAAGGCAAGCCACATCAGTAAAAAATAAATCAACTAAGCATTTTATTACTTCCAGTTACAATTACAGAATCTGCATGACTAATTACAGTGATTAGATCTTTTACCCTTAAAAAAACCACAACGCCGACATAATTGTCCCCTAGGTTGGAAGATGTCATATATAAGTAGCATGTCTATATTTTACAATAATAATGACAATAAAAAGCTGCTGCAAAATCATTGTTCGTGACAATCTAAATAACTTAGTGCACAATCTGTACCAGTGCGTGAATGTGCCAGGGCAGACTCACGCATGCTCAAATGTTGGTCCTCGGGTGTGTTGCTCTCAGTCCCATCGCGGTGCAGATGCTCTCCGGCAGGTAGGGAAAAACCGTGGCCTGCGAGCCGCCGCTACCGCCATTGCCACCGTATGCACCCACCGGCAGGAAGGACACACGGGGCATAGCTCCGTATGCGTGCACAGGCTGTGAGTAGCCCTGCAGCCTGGTTCCAAACACCGCGTGTGCAGCCTGCTGCTGTTGGTGCTGCTGCTGATGGTGAGCGTGCAGCAGCATTCGTGACTGGTCAGCATGCACACGAGCGCCAAGCCCCTCCGGGTGCGCTAGGTAGAGTGGTGGCGGTGACAGGAACGGTTGCCCCCCGGCCGGCACAGAGAAGGCGCGAGGTTCGGGCATGTGGCAAATCGCCGGTTCCTCGTGGCTGTGACTCGCAAGCGGTGGCGGCGACGACGAACGTCGTGTCGACTTCTTGTGCGGTGGCTCGCCTTCTGCCATCCTCGCCAGGTACACGACCGGGGGCTTCCCGTCTTCATCCTGCTGCTCCTTGCGGGTTTCCACCTTGGTATAGGGCATCACTTTGTTCACCCTGTTTGCTGCAGGAGTGACTGTGCTACTGCCAATTTGTCCTTCGCCAGCTTTTTCAGACTTCAAATGAAGCTGTTGCTGCTGCTGGGACAAGGATGTGGTTGTACATCTTGTGATCTCCCAGGATTTCTGCTGCCCAGGGCTGGAATAATGGTTTTGCACGTGCTGAGGTGCCGGGCTCGGGGGGCCATAGCTGAAGTTATTGTGGCTAACCAGTGGTGAGAGAGACGTGACAACTGCGTCGCCAGTGGCCCGGTTATGCTCTCGTCCCCTGGTGGCCTGCTGGCCACTAGCACCAGCACATGAGCCGTTACGATCTGGAGCCACCAGAGATGAGGTGACAGGTATCGGGCCAAAGCAGTTTTTGCCATCCACGGCTAGATGTGAGCTTGGTGGGTTTTGTGAGAGATCAATCGGCAGGCACACCGGCCGCTGCTCAACCCCTCTGTTGGATGAGCTTAGGTCCAGAGCCATCACATTTGTGGCATGGACTGAGTGGCGCCTCGGTGCCTCCATCCACTGAGACGGTTTCAGGAGGCCGTTGACAGTGTGAAAGTTTGCCTGTCTGGCCGGGACCCCCATGGGCATAGAACATCGTCTCACCATAGCCCCTCCTCCCTTGGAAGTGCTTGGGATCTCAAGAGAAGGGCACGAAGGCTGTGGAGGCGGCATAGCCTCCAATTTTTGTCTGAGAGGTGACGGTGGAGATCCCGTGCACACTTGTTTTTCCTGAGTGTGTTGGGGCTCCAAACCCTGGGAGCGGGCGGGGTTTACGTCGGCCGTTTTCTTGAGACAAACTGGCACAGCGGCACCCCCAGCAGCCATGGCCACGGGCGCTGCAGCCATCACCATCCTCACATCCCTTTTATTGAAGCTCAGGTCCAGGGGCTTCTCGTCGGAATACGAAACAGCTCTGGTTTCCACCACCCCAGTGGAAAGTCCGGCTGTGGGGTGGTTCAGCAGAAATACTCCGTCATGACGGGCGCCCATGAGAGTGAGCGGCGTAGCCAACGGGAGGCATACCGTGGATGACTGTGCCTCATCAGCACTCGCCGACCTCGACACCCCGTTGTTCGCCTTGGACAGCTCAAGATAGCGGCGGTAGGCTGGCTCTGACAACTGCTTGCTCAGGTAGTCCAGATAGCTCTTCTGCTGCGCTGGCATCGAGTCTTTGAGCTGACAGTTGATGAGCGTGATCTGACCCAGTTCCGGGGCCAAGAGTGGTTTCAGTTCAATGGCGATGGGCACATTCTTCTTGAGCTGGGACGGTGAGGTCTGTGCTGTGGGGATCACCGATAGCACGGTCCTCAACTTCAGATTGCCGTTCTTGGCATTGGCTGTTAACTCAGGCTTCTGCGGGTCCTCAAGCTTGAATCGCCCTTTGCTCGACAAGACCTGGAAAGGCCAAACAGAAGGGAGAGTGCAGGATCAGCTTCACAGCATACCCATGTATTTAGAGTTCCCTTCTATGCATGTAGGAATAAACGTGGTCTCCAGTAAAGTGGTATCCAAAATCCACTTGATGTGACAACCCATAATTTTACGAGCTATATTTATTGAGGTGATATAAACCTCAAACGTCGCGAGGAGAGGAGAGGGAGCGATCGACGCGGCTGTCCCGAGAGCAGCTTTTCGAAGCAATCATCGAGATATAAACCGATGCAAATTTAAAGCCATGGAATGCATATGGTATGAAAAAAACTAGTTTTATCAACGTCCAAATATTTTTTAACAACAACTTGTTTCGAATTTGGCTGCACATTTTTATATCTTATATGGAGCACTGTTGCCAACACCATCTTACCATAAATCAACATTTCTTTAAGAAGCCTGACTGCTCATGAGATGCAAGTCACATGCAGAAAATACTAGCTTGAACAAACATTCATTCATTCGTAATGATGTAGGTTTTCACGGCTTGATGCATGATGATTGCTTCGAAAGCTGCTCTCTCGGACGATCGACGTGGCTGTCCCGAGAGAGCAGCTTTTCGAAGCAATCATCAATAATTCATTATCAATAACCGCTTGTTTCCTGTACAGGGTCGTAGGGAGGGCCAAAGCCTATCCTGGCCGACAGTGGGCAGAGGGCAGGAGAATACCCAGAATGTGACGTCAATACAAACACTGCTTGACAATACTGGTTTGGACAGTCAATAATATCACTTTGATGGACTAAAAGAACGTTATATTTAATAACAATCTACCACTTAAACCTGTACATATTAGTTCATTCTGGAAGAGACAGAAGAATGTCTGAGGTATGAAGAGGCTCAGAGATTAGTGTGAGAGGGAAGGCAGCTACATAGTAAGCTGGTGCTAACATTTGCCAGACACTGCATCCTCTATAAGTTAAGATGTTATTGGCCAAACAGTAAGTGTTTTTTTTTGTTATGGCAGGAAGCTGGAGGACTCCACAAATAGCCGTGCAGACAGGAAGGGAATACACAAACCCCATGCAGAAGGGCATCCAAGACAGGAATCGAAATCAGGCCCCTTTCTTGCTGACAGCAATGAGTATTACTGCTTCGTCACCACGTTGCCCTGGCATCTTCTTATCAACCACCTTGATGGTGCGTACATGCTAGACAGTGTGGCATGACACGCTCCGCTTGTTCGCTGTTCCACCATTGCCTATGCTGTTGCAATTCTGAATCGCTGTCGTGGGTTCCCTGATATCGCCTTCCTGTCTCTACATTGGTTATCATTCGGTTGGGCTAAGTCCATCTCACTTGCTACAGTTACATCAACAGCGTTGCGAGTTGTTTTGTTATTTTCTTTCAAGCAAGTGAGTTATGACTAACTCTAACGCCACACAGAAATGCAGCACATCCGAGCTGGGTGTCGAAGCCGGGGGAGGATGGGTGGAGTTGTACTCGTGTATGCCATGTTCTGCATGGGCATATAAGCACGGCCACGAGTCGCTCACCTTCTTGCCGTTTCCTTGGGCCGGATCCTTTTTGATCTTCTTGTCCTGGCTGCAGCCACCCTTGCCGCTGCTGTCATCGTCGTCCCCTGAGCGGTGCACGCTTCCGTCAGCTGCGTCACCCTCCTTGCTGGTGCTGTGCCGCTTGCGGGGTCGCGGCGGCGGTGGAGGGCGGTCCTCCTCCCCGCGCACGTAGCGCTCGTACGGCAGGATCAGTCTGAGGGGTGTCGAGAGGAGAAATGATGATGCGGGGAGGGCGCATAGGGTGGCGCGGGGGGGGGGGGTCAAGGAGGAGGTGAGGAGCCACGACGGCAGTGAAAGCCTTGAACGGATTTTTACTTTAGTTTTTATACGCCACATTTTCCAAATTATATTTCTGTTAAATGTGGTGATGATCCTTAACATGATGGTGCCTCCAACGTGGAAGGCAAAACATCCTGAAAGAGTCGGTCTTAACAAGAATTCTCATTTTATTTAAGTACATATTATTTATCTGGTGGAATGTTTAGCCTTCATGTTCAAATACCAGTCAGGAATCGGAAATCCATCAACTCTCTAGTGTTAATAAAATGCCTACCGCTTTATAAGAAATCAATCGTTGTTGACTGACGAAGCCTGCCTCCGGATTTAGGAAAGCAGAATTTCCACCATTGGCTTATGGCTATAAATTAGAAGTTAGGCATCTGCACGAGTTCGTGAAGAGCAGGAAACCAGTTCAAGAGGCAATTGGCTGCCTGCTTGCAACCATCTGCATGGGGATATTTGTATCAAGCCTTTTAAGCGGTGCTTCAGTGAATGAGATGAAATGCATTCGAGTGGGCAGGGTCAAGAGACGTGACGCGGAGGCAGTTTCATTCGGGCATCATGTGCACAAACGACAGCGCGCACCTCTCGTAGTGGCGACGGGTACAGGTGGCGGCGCTGGTGCTTCCCGAGTCGCCCCCCAGCTCGTCGTACACCACCTTCCACAGTCGCTGGGTCGTCACCTGGCACACAAGCGGCGAGCACACAAGTTAGGCAACCATCCCACTGTGGTGGGAGCAACCGACTCGCAATGGAAAGCTTGGAGAGTTTCAAGACATAGTCACAGGTCGGCTGAAATTCCTCCCAGGGTTGATATGTAACCTGCACTGCTTTGTGATAAGGCAGCATCATTGGTCCTAAGCAGCGAGTGTCCTGTATTTACATAGGCAGGTAGAGTTACACGGATTGCTCAGGTGTGCCAATGGAAATGAGCACCCACCCCACCCTCCATTGCGATACAGACCAACTCCCAGAGAACTTTCTGCCTGCGGAAATACTCCTGTAATTCAATAACTTGGATGTAAGGATTGGTGGATCGCACAGACATTGAACATTTGCGATACTTGGAACAACCACCTTGGAGATATGAGATCCCTATAGCAGGCAGTACTGCAAATAAACTGCACGCATCTATGTCTGCACAGTGTGAGCGTTAGTAGCATTAGATATTTGCGTGCGGAGAATGTCTGCCATTCTGGATTCCTTCCCCCATGACAAATGTTCTAAGGACTTGGTAACAGTGGCTCTTCCTGGTAACAACCTCAATGCTCCAGTAACACAACTCGCAGGAAGCTCGTTCTTCAGGCACATCTCTTCTGGAACTCCGAGATCCCGACCCACAGCCATTATCGAGTCTCGCTTTTCTCACATAGAAGGATCCACAAGTCCCTCTCAGCCATTCCCTTCCTTAGTGATTCACGTCAAGTCTCTGTCCTTTTGTTTTCCTCCAATCTCGTCTCCTTTTTTGCACCTTCATTACCACCATCTTCTTTCATTACTTGTTTTCTTGGAAGTGGTCCCATGTTCCCCTACCTACCCTCAGCGTGACCCCACACAACTTTTATATGAATGTACCAAACACCCCAAGCATGACCTTTCTCAAGATAATACTTGAGTAGGTCGTGGCGGACCAGAGCCTATTCTGGCAGATAGAGGACACAAGGCGGGGGAATACCTAGGATGTGATGCCAGTACATCATAAGGCACACTTTTTGTGGCAATTTACTGAGCAGGCCAATTAACCTAGGCAGCAACGTGTATTTGGACGGTGGAGGGAAACCAGAGTACCCAGCGATAACCCACGTAGGCACAAGGAGAGCGCGCAAATGCCACACAGAAAGGAACCTACGGGCCTTCATGGGAGGGCCTTACTAAAAAGCATCTTAAGACTGATTCAAGTTTCCCTGGAAAAACAATTAAAAGTAACCTATGATCCCAATGCCCTGATTTTTATTACTGGTCAGCTAACATAAGGACCAAGAGATATCTGTACCGATTCTGGGCAACACCCTTCCCACCCACACTGGCAAATGTGAAGTAGAATTGAAGCACAGCGTGAAAAGGCCTTCATCCAGTAACAGACTGGCAAAGGGCCGCATATCACGATTATCTGTACACTTCGTGACTTTATATGGAGCATGCCCAGGTACTTTTGAAGGCACCAGTAATACTCAATTGTGAACATTACAAAAATATATTTTCTAACAATGGAATGCTTACTTACAGAATCATATCCTCCAAGCTGTTGTGTTGTCTTGAACATAACCCAAAGGTTAACTGGAACAAAAAAAAACAAACAATGGCATAGGTTACCACAATGTTTACCAACTACTATATAACAGTGATACATTTAACTCCGTGCATCTCGATGCTCAAATGAGTTATGAGGCGGATGGTGCACACGTCAACTGAGAGCACGGAACCACTGGGAAAAATTCCACAAGGGCATGATTTAAACCATCGACAAGGGGATCACTGCTGGCATCCTCACAAGGAGGCATTCATTTTTATCATCCCCAATGGAGCAATGGGATGACGAGCAACCTCAAGAGGAAGTGAATATGCATGCTTATGAATTGGAGCAACGCACTTTAACCAGAGGCACGACCCAGGATTGTAGTAATGTGCTGCTGGAATAATTTCATTGAAATAGTTTTATTATAGATTTTAAATATTTAACAAAAACACACTATAAACAGAATGGAAAGCCATAACTGTGCACTAGCTAATTAATAAATTACTCTTAAGGTAACATACAAAAATATAAGAAAAAAAATAAAACATTAGCCCATGCAAAAAAATTTCAGCGAAATTCAGTGGCGTTCATGATCTCAAGAACTACTTCACCAAAAGTGGCACAAATAAAGCACTCTATAGAAATATATAAATTACAGAAAAACACAATCCAGACCCAGTGCTCAATATACGACTGTAAACCATGCGAGAGCAGAAGACTTTGTAAAACAGTTTCCACAGTAAAAATGTAGCGTACGAGAGGCCTGCTTTACGAAGGGTAGCTCGTTGCAAACGTGGCCGGCTCCTCGAGCCAGCCAGACACTCAGGGTGCTGCAATATTAGACGTGTGTGTGTGTGCGCACAGCGGTGTAACGTGCATGTTTGCACGGGCAGCCCAGCTCTCCGCTATCTTCGCCAAGAAGCAGCTTGTTCCGGCATGGTCTCAACATGTACCGCGTCAAAAGCCGATGTCAACGAGTGAATAATGTGTGGGGGCATGACTGTTTACGAAGGTGTCCTGTTAGCATTAGCCCAGAATATAAGGCTGTCAACAATTACATATCCAACTTCAGGTTGGATATGTATTTCCAGAGCACAGCATTGTTGAAACACTAGGCTGAAGTGTAGTTATGCAACACAAAAGGCTGTCATTTAGAAGCATAGGTTAAGAAGTCACTATGGCCACCGCAGCTGATCCTTCAGCAACATTCCCTTTTGCTCTATCGCACAGCAATTATAAAGTTTACACACAACCATTCAAGTTCTGTCCCAGCATTATTTGAGCATATAGCTTTACGCCTTTCCAATGGTCACTGAACTGTCGATGCTACTGCCAAGGCAGTCTCGACAACCTGCCTCCTCACACCCAAACTTCTTTCCGACCGTGTTCTTTTCCAGACAGACATATGCACACGGAGTCGCACAAACACATCACACGCCACGCCTCCTCCGCCACCGCCACCACCTCTGCCGCCGCCACCACGCTCGCCACTTACTCTGCTTGAAGCCCAAGTGTGGCAGACGCTCGATGGGCGTGCTGCGCTCACGCATGAACTTGTAGATTGCGTCGAGGAATGCCTTCTCCCCTTCGCCGTCAGCCCCAATGCCACTCTCCACGGCCTCTCGTTGCCGTGTCTCCACTGATGGGACCCGTGCCACGGCAGCAGGCTTGGCTGGAGCCGCGTTTGGCTGGGGGTCCTTCTCATACAGGACAAGAGACATTAAATGGTCAAATGTAAGAGGCGGAGGGTAAGAGCGCAAGACTGAATATTACTTGTTCAGGATAGCGCCAGCGGAATGGCTTCGGTCGGGTGAACTTTATAGGGAAACTCTAGAGTGTGTTTAGCTAATTCATGCACATTGGCCAGACGTGGATGTACCCGCACATTACTCCACGTGACCTGCCAAATTATCTTGGTATATTCAGTCACACTAAGGGGGGGGGGAGGAGAGGGGGGGGAAGGAAAATTGCTCTAACAGCTAAAATTGTCATAGGAAGGTCTTAAATATGAACTCAAAACATACCATGCCCCATGGAATTTAATTTATACGATGTGAATATTTCATGTGAAATTAAGGTTGATTTTCTAAGGTCAAAGTTTTAGTTTAAAATGTTACGTGCAATGCAGATTCTTACTTAAACTGCAAGCTCACTGGGTATTTTTCTGCTGTCATGATAAAACATCTGTAATGATTGTAAGTTTTCACGACCCGATGCATGACGATTGCTTCAAAAAGCTGCTCTCTCAGGACGATCGATACGGCTGTCCCGAGAGAGCAGCTTTTGGAAGCAATCATCAAACATCTATCTTACCACTACTGGCAACCGAGTCAGTGGTGGAAATTCGACATTGACATGGTGGGGCCCAGTATCTTCACTGGACGACTGTCAGATGTCTCACAAAGTGGTTCTCCTTTAATAAACAAGTGGCCTCATCAACCCCGAAGCTTGATTTTAATTCCGCAATTTTCACTTACTCGTCTAGAACGCTCTTGCCACTCTGCCACCGAGCCAGATGTGAGTATTAAATGTGTGGTTGAGCTGGCACATTGTTCAGACGCAGATAGAGCATCAGAATTAGCTCCCCACCAACCCGCCAGACCACCATATTAATCCTACTCCACTTCTAGTGGCTAGAGAATGACAATAATGCACAAACTAAAGCATGAGACTCGTAGTTGATGTTTTCCCTGGCTGCATTGACACTAATGAGCTGACAAGGGAGAGATGATTTCTGGGTGCTGGAGCGGGCTGCTGTGATGTGCATTACAAGCCCCGAGTCAATTCCGCAACATGTAGCCGAATAACGTATATTTAACCGTAGCTGTAGAACAGACGATGGACTTTGCTGGGAGAGGATGCCTCACCTTAACAAGGGGCTCCATCACAGCTACTGTGGACTTGTTCTCCTGTGAACCCTGGCCTCGAGCGGTCATCTCAGTCTGGTCCTCGGACTGGGCCCCAACTACGACCGTGGCGGCAGCGGTCGTGCCGGAGGAGGAGCCGACGGAGGAGGAAGAGGAGGAGGACGAAGAGGAGGAAGAGGTGGTGACGGCTTTGATGCACGGCAGGGTGTTGCGAATTCCTCTCCGTCGCGTGCGCCCCAGAGTCAGCCCAGGCTCTGTTCGAATCGGGGATTGAGGGGAACAGAACACAGGAGCGGACATTAACGCCAAATGGCAAAGTGATCCTGAACGCTGCCACAATTTTCAGCTGTACCCACAAACACGTCACCCATTCCCTTTCCCCGTACCTTCACTCGTTCCCACACAATTGCAAAATCGGGCGTTCTACTTTTAAAGATCTTGCACGTCTCCCAATGCATCTAGCAGAGCTCTTTCCCTGCATTGTTTCCGATAACAAAATTCCACTCTCGATTTACTCGGTTAACTTCTACTCAATAAGAAGTCACTTCACTGTTGTAGTGCCTGCAGTCTGGAACCTCCCGTGAATCCATCGGGTGCCTTTCGCCTTTAACTTTGCTCTAGCACCACGGAATATACCCGTAGAAGAAATAGTCACAGAAGCATGAGATGCAGATTAGGGGACTAGCCACAGACAAAGCAGGGAGGGGGTTTATCGCAGTTCCGGGGTGTGGATAAGATAAGGAGATAAGTGTTAATGTAATTCAGACGTAGACCCCACACAACAAAAGATGACTCGACACATACATAGTACCCACATATATAAAGGAGCAACAGGCACTACACACACATACTGCGCCTGAGGATGCCTCTGACGTGTGAGGCGAAACGTCGCGAGGAGAGGAGAGGGAGCGATCGATGCGGCTGTCCCGAGAGAGCAGCTTATCGAAGCAATGATCACACAGTTTTCGTTCCAAGAGGAAGTAAATCAAAGTTGTGAGGAAAACCTCCTAGAGGTAGGGAGAGAATGACAGAGACAACGACTTGGTTAGCCGACACCAACATTTGTCGAACACCGCACCCGATGTATATAATGCTGTCGTGGGTCAATTTATGAGAATTTGTTTTGGTTACTAAGTGAAATACCAAACAACGGAGGAAACCCATGCAGAACACAAACTCCACGTAGAAAGGTGCCCGAGGCGAGGATCAAACTGCGCAGGGCAGGGCTCTCTTTTTGTGATGCGCAAATGTTATCGCTGCGCCACCCTGGTTTACACCAAACTGTTTGTGTTATATCCCTTCTGATTTACACTCGGCATTCAATTAGTTCATTTTGTTATGACACTCATAACAATCCTGTCATACGGTTTCCATCCATGCACACCCGTTGCCCATAACCCGACAATCATCCAGCACTGCACATGGTCTTGAGGAATAATTATACCGACACACTTGGTAAATACAAACTACAGTCTGTGCACACAAGGTGGGCAGGAATATTGATATTGTGGGGATCAACATCCTTCACTGAAATGGATGAGTCCCAAAGATTCATGATTTCTTATTCGAAGAACGCAAGGCAGCTGTTGACTAATCACTTTGAGGCAGTTTCTCTGAATAGCTGTTGGTTAATATTGTGAAGAGCTGACGTGGAAACAATGTATCCCCATTGTGCGACAGCATGAAGGCAGGCTATGTGGATTACGCAGAGATCAATACGTAAATTAGACTAACGATACTGTAGCTGAAATACTGTAGGAAACGTAGCTTTGAAATAGCACTCTGGAAGTTTGTCTGATATGAGTCGAGGGTTTTTTGAACGGAGAATTATTCCACTGAAACAAACTCCTGGAAAACTCGACTTAGCCTTTTTTAAAACAAGTTAGGTTTCGCATTTTAAATGCCATAGAGCTATCTATCTTGGTTGGATATATGGATATGAAATATATGTTCCTCTGCCAATTTTGTGAAATGCTGTTAATGACGTTGTTTTCATTAACTAAGCAGGAAATGGTCAGGCTTTTCAATGCTAAACCACCCTAACAAAGAGTCACTAAACCTGTATAGTCTTATTATTTGTGCTTTATTACATTTGGTGACCATGGCCTCTAAATTAATGTATTATACACATTCAATAATAGTGTTGTTACTTCCAAGCAAGCAATACTCATATTACATACCCCAAAAGCATGATGATTGTCTTAGTTGACTCCTGACCAGGATGTTAATTTACAACCTTACAATTGCGCTATGAGAGGTTATGCTATCGTATCACATGGCTGGTAATTAACCTATGATCCAAACCAATAACCTAAAAAAAATGTGACTGTTACTGATATTCCGTTTATATGTTGTTGTTGTTTTCTCCACAACTCTGTGCAGTGACCCTTGGTTGAAAAGTGCTCTAGAAGTGCAATTATTATATATTTTTTACGACTTCCACAAATTACAACGTCTGCAGCGCAATGCACAAGAACCGTAAATTACCAAGTGCTTTTAGTCACCCAAAACTACCGCCTTGTAAACATGTGCTCTCTCGATCGCCGCTGCTACAAGAAGTGTGAAACAATATTGCTGATGAGGTTGTTTAGCAGGCGCGATGGAAACATGCTTCACACATTTCCTCGTAAATGATGACCGAATACAGAACCTAGTGAAACAATCAGTTTGCTCCAGGAAATCGAAATTGCCCTTATCTGAAAATGTAATCTTAAGGATAATGCTTAGTTGTGTTATTTAAAAAAAAACAAATACTTCCCTATATAATACATAACAATAGTCATTTTTGCATTTCTGGAGTGATTTTCACCCGAGGGTCATAAAGCGCTGCATAGAGCTGTTGAGAGAACGGAATGTTAACAACAACATCAGAGTAGATCAATAAGTAAAATAATGACTATAAATGAGTTAAGTACATAAAATAACAAATACAATAATTGGTAAACAAGAAATGTAAGCACTCGACTCACAATGGAAAGGTCAAAAGTTCAAATCCTTATCCAGGGTCAACTGCGCACATCATCTTTGTACAACACAAGCACCAGTGGGACGCCTACCATGATAGTCCATCGAGAAGTCTGGTCACTGTGGAAATTCCTCCACTGGCTCAATCCAGTAGTGGACATGAGTGTGGCTATGATATTGGCAACGAGGTCACGATGCTTCTTAGACATTAAATTGAGGAATAAAAAAAATGCGGAACAAAAGTTACTTTTAAACTTTTCACATGAAAATAATATTAAGTAAATAATGCGCTTCTATGGCTGTGGGACTATCACAGTTTTAGGCTGCAGTGCCTGATACACGCCTGAACATGTATGCTTTGCCTTATTTGAGAACATGTATTCCCATCTGGCCACAGGCATCAATATACAAGGAACGAAATTGCAGAAGTACCATCGTCTCAACACCTCCCAACCATATCTATGTGAGCGACCAAATAATCAGATTTCAAGACCTCTATCGTGAATGACAAAGGTTTAAAGAATAACCATTAACAGCGGCATGTCAAATTCCTGTGTTTACCAGTAGCCGTGAATCAAAAGGTCAAAGTGTTTTCATTTACATAACCGAAGTCTGCGATGGAATATCTGCATCCTATGGCAGGGCCACATTTATGAACATGAAAAACCTTATGTAAAGTGGCCCTCTTGTTACTTATCGTTTGAGGAACCATGCATTGAGTTAACCATTACTGGGATTTAACTCAACATTCAGATTGTCAATGAGGTGCTCAATCTATCCACAGCGCCATGAAACCTGGCCATTACATCTTACGGTAGACAGTGCCATAGACTTCATCAGCAAACCGGTCGGCGTGATTTGGTTTACACGTCATCGCCCTACCCCAGCACATTCGAAGCCTGGTAAAGAACGAGACAAGGGGATAGCGGTCTCTCAAATGCCATCTCTTTGCAAGACACCTTGAGTGGCACTTCATTTTCACCTCCTAACCGTGTCACGACAGTGTTGAAAGGAGTGGGAGGGTAGGTCGTTGCACTTCTGCGTGACAGAAGTGTACCAACGCCTCCCTGCACACATTTCTGGGTGCGGAGACCAAAACTTGTGGTGTCATTGCCCGCTAATCAGACACAAAACCCACTGTAAATGGAGATTACATTACAGAAATGAATAATGAGATTTAGCAAAAATCCACTTTGCACCTTAGCAACCACTCTAAGTTCACTTCATACGAATGCAATATAGTTCCACCCACAACTAATCTAAGTAGAAAATGCAACGTTTGGTTCTAATCCTAATGAGACTGTTAAAGTGGCATCGGAATGGCCGATGAATATTTATGTGCACTGTGAGATGCCACTGGAACACATGGCAGCTATTTTCCCTTGCAGCAAGTTATATCATGAAACCTTTCCCTAAAACTCCACAACAAATTGGAGTTCAATTAAAAAAATACAGCAAATAAAGTCAACAGCTAAACAAGAACTGATCCCTTCACAGGCGACAAGCCAATGCTGAAAATTACCCCATTCCCATAATGCGCGCCAGTTTAACCACACGACCACCACTGTTGACTTTACAGTGAAGTCCTGCTCATGTTATTGACCACAGAAAGACGATGGAGCAAGCTGACCCCTGGATTTGAACTCGCACCCTTATGATTTGCGAGCCGATTGCTCTGACCACAGTGGCGTGCAAAACAGATATAAAGAGGGATAACTATTCCAAAACTAAAATATACCTCCTGTCTGCACATAACATTACTTTTCACTATTGCATACCACTTTTCACTTCAACTTTATTTTACGAGTCAAAACTCATTCATGAACGAAATGAGCACCACATGCAAAACCATAGCTCACTTACAGGAATTTTTTTTTCCTCAAATGAGGAGATTTTGTCACAGGGTAATCTTCTAAAATTATAACCTTCTGGCCTTTGACATTAATCATGCCCTCAATGACCTTCTCGAAAATTACCATCATTGTGTGAAAATGCTCAGTGGAGATTATGGGAATTAAACCCTCAGATCTAGAGAAACAGGTTGCACGGTGAGCTCGACATAGGAGCCCTTATTTCTTTTCTTTTCATCTCATCTCATTGTCTGAAATCGCTTAGTCCTATGCAGGGTCACGGTGAAGCCGAAGCCTATCCCGGCAGACACAGGGCGCAAGGCAAGGATATACCGACGATGGGACGCCAGTCCACCGCCGGGCACTGCGGGGCAATTTAGCCTGCGAGCCAATCAACATATGTAGCAGCATGCTTTTTGGACTGTGGGAGGAAACCGGAGTGCCCGGCGAAAACCCACGCGGACACGGGGAGAGCATGCAAACTCCACACAGAAAGGCACCCGAGCCGAGAGATTCGAACCCGGGACCTTCTTGCTGTGAGGCGACAACGCTAACCACTGGGCCACCGCACCGCCCTATTTTCTTTTGTTAAGAGTTTATTTACGTAAGACGAAATATGAGTTTATCTGCTCATGTCAACTGGCAGCCCTTTGTCACCAGAGGCCAATATTCCTATGCAATGACCACGTTTGACTTGCGCACAATGTTACTCATTTTATAAAAGCCAAAAATATGACGGGATGAGTCAATACACAACTGATCTTAACTCAAAAACCTGTTCCAAGTCAGGTACTCGGCCACAGCAATACCCAGCCAGGTTATGACTAATGCCAAGTCATATGCTCAGGAATATATTTTCATTACTCGGCACAATGTAAATCTACGATGCACAGGAAATGAAAAAAAAACACCTGCAAGTTTTGTAGACGCAGCATATTTCAATTGTGGGCACTAACCTTCAATGAAACGATGTCGTGGCAAGTCATGTTTCTGCTCAGCAGTATTTACAAAAATCCCCACTTCATGTTTTCAGTTGTTTCATATTACATAATTTCACATTACTTCTTTAAACAGCGCTGGGTAGCAGCCTCAATGGTCGACACTTCGTTAATTTCCGACGATCAATAATAATCCTCCCATGGAGCAGCACGAGCGCTTCATGAGCAGGCAGACACGAATCCGACGAACTTCCGATCAAATCCAGCGGAGCGCCCCCCCCACTCCTTCGCAGAGCCAGACCGACTTCCTATACTCAAAACAGGTGAAAGAGTTGCACGGCGTAAACCTCGCGGATCATCTGAAAGACAACACCGCAAACCTCGCCCCCCGCTGCCACCGGCCGCCAACACCTCGCTCAGTGGACACCTCCGCTGCGTGCAAACGGCTCGGCACACGTTGATCGCGTGCCGCGTGACTGCGAGCACGCCGACGGCCCTTTGTTTTTCAAACTTCCGTGATAGCCGCCCCGTAGCCGCGAGCTGCCCATAGAGCTCACCTTGCCCCGGTGTAAGAGCAGCGGCAGTGACGTCGTCGACGCCACCGCTTCCCAGGCTACGCTGCTCGGCAAGCAACAGAGACCAGGCGTAGAGAAATGCCTTCAAGTAAACAGCTGATGCGCAGAAGAACGTGGTCTCTCAAGAATAAACTGGTCTGAAAATCACAAAGCCAATCTTTAAAAGGCACCACGGATATGACAAGATATCAGTTACTCTTGGGTAACATGCAACGTACATACAAGCGTGGGTATTGTACGCTTGCAAATAGGTTTAAGCAGAACATGTTCATGCAAATGAATGCTGTAAATGTATTAGTTTTTTTTCTTCTTGTGCCACTATACTCATACTTCCTTTCATAAATAGCTGCAGGCTAAGGTAGTGAAGTGGCGTCACGAAGGGGTGTGGGGGGGGGTGATGATGTGGTGGGGGGAGTGGGGGAGAGGGTTGGTTGGGGACAGAACAGGATTCATTAAAAATTATTCCAAGGAGGTAGAATTATCAGCACTGTTCCTTTATATTTTCCAACGTTTGAAGACTAGGGGACCCTCTGTTTAAAAAAAAAAACTGAAACACATTAGACCAAGCTAGTGTAAACTTGGTGCAGTGAAATATCAGTAGGAGTATTTATAGTTAAAAGTAAAAAAAAATTAAATATAAGAATGAACGAGACACTCGTGCTTTGACTGGCAAGGTCACCACATTGCACGTGCACATATGTGCTGCTCTGAATGCCTTAACACTTCATAGCATGAAGATGCTCATCTTAATTTCATCCTGAGGACACATCGCTTCCTGCTATGAACAGTTTGTAACTTTTTTACCACGGACACACAAAACGACGCCTTTTCAGAGTCGACCTTACCTACGTTGTTTTTAAAATTTGAATCACCATTTGCCTCTCTCGTTTAAGCTCTATTAGGCCCTGTCCTTGTCTTTCCTGTCTCTCCACGGTGCTCAAAATGTTCAGTTTCACATATATTTCATTGCTTCAACTGGACCGAATAGGGATTCCAAACGAACGAGTTCTTATTCGGCTGATATTTAATGCAACGAACGTATCTGGCAGCCAGTTTTCGTAAACATATAGCATTACACAGTGTAAATCAAGATAAAAGTACGCTTAAAGAATGTTACGCATTTAGAGTGCTTCTAATAAACACAAACTTCAAAGTGAATTGTCTCAAGCTGAACAACGAGGGCGCCTATCGTGATCATAATCAGTACATTTTGGTATAAGCATGTCGAGGCAGCAGGCAATGCTGTATAATCAAGAACACAGGTCTGTGTAATGCACTTCTTAAAGTAGCTCCCAGCATGTGCAGCATCGGTGCCAAACAGCTCACGATATAAATGGGAGACTCATCGGAGAGCATCTCCACGTACAGATGGGGGGAAGCTTTGGGCAACACTTGGCTCTGTTTGCAGGCTGAGCCAGCTGTCCATTACTGAACCCCATTGGGAAGATGTGACCAGTCATCAATACGACAACAATATTTGCATTTCTGGCGTTATTTTCACCAGAGGGTCAAAAAGCGCTGCTCAGAGCTGTTGAGAGAATGGCATATGAACAACATCAGAGTAGATAAATTAAGCAGTTTAAGCGAGCGATAACCCTTAAGAATTAAATCCCTGATACAAAAAATATGCACAGATCCTATAAACGACAAATTGAAGAGAGGTCTCACTTACACAATCTGACATTTCTGTAATGAAACGTCTTTCTATCAAAGTCGCTACTCAGTGCTGTAGATGACACAGCCATGCACCACTATAATAATTTACTATGCAGAGCTCTTTACCATACTTCACCACGTTGACCAGTGCTAATGAAGTTGGGTGCCTGGGACCAGGTTTAATTACTCGCCACGATGTTAGCCATCGCTGGATAACGAAAAAAAGTCACCAGGGTACACAATGTATTGCACAGACTGCTGCACCACCAAATCCCCTACCGCTACCGCGGTGCTGGATTACAGCCAGCATTTGAGCCACCTACACTGAACATTATAAACAGCAACATCAAAACAACACTCATCATCATCATTACTCTATCACCCACCTCGTCTTGGCATTTCTAAGACTGTTTTGGAACACCTAATGCCAACAGGCCAACTATTCAATGCAGACGTATGCTCATTTGATGCTGGGTAGAGCTGGGCTGGTCTTCAATATAACGTTCATAAAGCACGTTTATGGGCGTTGGCAGTGATGAAACCCCTGCTGCAGGATGGGCGCGATGCAGTGTTTGATTGCGATTTTAAGTACGGTTCTCTTATGTTGGCAACTCATAGCATTCTTGCTAAACTTTCATAGTGAGTCGTCGCTATCGGAGTGTTTTTGAATGGAGACCTCAAGCTGTGCAAGATTTATTTATTGCAAAGGCTGTTGACTGCTTTATGCAGTTTTGAACATTAAATAAAGCCAACATTCAAATGATATTCAAATGTTCTACTGATTCTACCTTAAAAATGACCTGTACGAGGATAAGCAAATAGGTTTAGGTAAGGGTATAATATTCATAAACCAATATTACACGATTCATTCCTTTGCAACACAATTAGCCACCAGGTCAAATTATGTGTAGAAGACCAAATATGGTGTCAAATCATGTTATGTTTAAACCTTCGGGATAGTCTGCATCGCTGGAGGGAGCATCCTTAGAAAATAACCTTCCTAAACAGAATACGTAAAAATATCAATTACTGTAAAATATCTATTTTAATACGCACTTTTTTTTTTTAAACAACAAAATCATCCTAAAGTTAGGCGATGCATATTAGAATACGAGTAACCGGTTCGATTTGTAGAGCACTCGCAAATGAGATGCGCCGAGTGTGAACATGACGAGACGACGCACACGTGGCTGTGACTTTGTTATCGCGATTGTTTGCTTCTGAACCATGTCCACGTGTATTAAGCCAGGCAACATTAATTAGGTCGACAGGACAACGAGGGAGAAAACTGATTGGCGTGAATAGACTGCCGCGGCACACTTAACGCTTGTCGCCGAACTATAAACGTCTTGTTGTTGTGCGAGTGACGCAATACGTAATGTTTTAATTACATTACATTGTAATGCCTTCTCATTATTGATGTCCGTCCATCTACCCCATCCGGCTGATTGTACATTTTTACACATGCTAAAACTCATACTTCGGGGTTAGTATCATACGTTAATTACGTCAACTGTGTTCACAATTCAGGAACATCCTGTCAATCAGCATGTGCGAGGGGATGGGGGGGGTTGGGGAATTCCCTGAAAAATATGTTTTGGCACCCGTCACTCTCCAGCGTATTGCATAAACGCACACAAAGGTTACATAAAAACTGTTTCAAGAGTGTAGATGACGATGTGAAAATTTCGTGAGAATCAGTCGTACATAATTTTGTCGGTACATTAAATGGTGGTGCCATGGGGAACGCGGCAAGGATCCAAATATCCGTGGCCGCATTTCCCCCTGTTCATTGGGAAGCGGCGGGAGGAACAAGGAATGCAAAATAGCGAAGTATATATTTTCTGAAAAATCGTGAGCCGTGACTTGCTCAACCGCAATTCTCTGACGGGATGGCAAGAGAGAGAGAGAGAGAGGGGGGCGGCAGTCTCTCTACACGGTGGGAAAAAAAAAACTGAAATGAGACAACACACAATGAAAAGGAAGTCGTTTTGTCATAATTAATGTTAGTGGTGTTTTGTAGTCAGATGACCATGTTATGCTTTTTGCGCATCTATTCATTTGCTGCGATATACAGAAGAGTTCTGCTTATTCTAATGAACCACAATTTGAACGGCTGAAAAAACGACTATGAAAATATCAAGCATTTGTCCCAACACATTTACATTCATTTTACAGCAATTTAAATGT
>JAZEWT010000006.1:20368987-20402492 GCA_036362905.1 Mordacia mordax | reverse complement strand
GATAATGGTGGCTGCATTACCCTGCAACGCTTGCAAATGATTCAGCATTTCTGCCACTCTCTCAAATAGCAGTGCACCAGACAGCAATGGTTTGTCTGGCTTGTGGAGGTCATGTAAACGATACCATAACCTCTTGGGCAAATGTGAGTTAATCAGCCACACCATAACTGGTAGCAGTAAGAAATGTATAATTCCATGATATGTGCATGACTCTGAAGGGGAACTGCTTAGTTGTTAAAATTAACAAAGTGACTAGTGGGTCGGGGCAGAGAGAAGAGACAGGCATTACCATGGGATAGGATCTGTAATCGAGATGAGTTACATATTGCTTTCCAGAGGTGGAACAATGTCTCCCTTGTTGCTTCGATCAAGTACCAACGTCTCGCAGGTCCTTGCCTTGATAAGTGCGCCTTTTATTTTCATCACGATATTAGCTACATGCTACATGCACAATGAGCACGCACCATGTTCTGCTTGGAGATTTAAAAAAAAAATCTTTATTCATTCATGTTGGTAACCTCACTGGCTTAGTAGATGGCCTGACTAGAAGAGGTTTAACTTAATAAGAAAATGATTGCAGATAAACATTCAAAAGACCTATAGCAACATTTATAGATATAGTCATAAGAGGCATAACAGTAATACTAGAGCAATAAATCCATAAGAGAACTATAACAGATAGGTGGTGTATTAAAATGATACAGGAGATGTATATGAGAAATGAGGCTATTTAACAGGAAGCTAAAAGAGAAAGGATAAATATGTGATCACAAGAGATATATTTTATCAATGTAAAGCTACAAATGACTATTTTTATATTGTTCAAGATTAAATAGACTTGTCAGCTAATATTGAGTCATGCGCTGTATTTTAGGCAGAACCTGGTTAAGATTTTTGCAATGGTTTAAATTCTTTATGGAAAAACATTTAAGAAAATGAATGTCAAAATTATTCACAACTCATAAATAGACTCGAGAGCGCGTGTAGACATGGAATGTTCAAATATTATGGTTCTGCTTTATTTGACCTGTGTAAAATGTCAGTGTTGACAGAGCTTCATTGACACCTATGGTCTGTAGGTCCTTCTAGTCAAGGACCTATAGCTTCTTACGTAATCGCAACTTACTGAAGTCCTACACCAATCACGTGTACAATAGACAAACGCATTTATATATAATGCAGATAATATTTTTGTTAGCTTAAAACACCCCTTCGTATTATACAAATCCTCAAACTGATCCTAAACTCTACATGTACTAAATCATCCTCAAACATAATCCTAAGCCCCTTCTTAAGCATAAGCTCAGCCACAACCATAACCCCACTGCTATTCTTACAAACCTAATCTCAAACCTTCAATACTATCCACAACAATCCTCCCTTAACTTTAATGCGAGTTATAATACATTCGTATCGTTTTTGTTCCCCGCTTACTTTATGTCTTAGAATTTATTGCTATATGACTTTCAGTTGAATTGTCCTGACGTTGTTGACATGCCGTTCTCTCCACAGCTAGGAGTTGTAAAAAATAAATAAAAAAAACACAACCGTCATTGTTGCTGATTTTCTATTCGTGTCGTTGTTGTTGGCGGCCGTTCCCTCCGCAGCTCTGTGCAGCGCTTCACGACACTCGGGCGAAAAGCGCTCTGTGAATGCAATTATTACTATCAATGGAACTCTCGAAGTGCAGAACACAAGCAGACGGTACTTACATTGGGCAGGCACACTTGTGGGGCACGCGTGCGCAGTCTATTAGCTGCTATACTCTTGTGTTATATAGCGCTCTATTAGCAGGGTTTGATCCATGGACGTGACGCCTCATAGGCAGCTCCTCAACGACAGCTCCTCACCCACAGCTCCTCACCCACAGCACCTCACCCACAGCACGTGCTCATGACAACGATGACTCGTATATTTCACTCTGATAAGAGCAAAACTTCCCTTGCCGAGAGACTTGCATCGAAATGCTGCGGGGGCTTTTTCGTTATTTATATTTTACCGCCACGTTATGCAATACGAATATATTTCTCGGTATGCAACCGTGGGAAAACAAAAGGGAAATTCGCAGACATGCATATATGCACGTAATCCTGTGGCAGTGCCTTGCAATGTACACGCTATGATCCAAAAGCTAGTGGTCATGCCATGCATGACTCACCCGTGGAAATCACAAGAACGCAAATTTAAAATCACAGTTGGGAGTCACTCAGCCAATCATCGCACCCGAGTTTACAATAAGGAGCAAATTTTTTTTTTAAAGGAAGCTGTCCTGCAGATACGGTTCCTGCCATGCAAACATGGAAGTTTCGACAATGGCACGGGGTCATCAAAAGAGACAGTCAACACCCGAAACTCATTTGAGTCAAAAGATAGAGTGCTTCTGAGTAGACATTGGGACTAGCTTAAATATTTACTGACAACCAGGTATGTATAAATATTGGAATTAATGAATTAATATGAAAAGCAACCACAATATTTTGCACTGACAAAATACGCCTCAGGGAATGGCACACAAGCAAACCTGTTGCTCTGCTCAGATATCATCGTATCATGCACTGTACTACAGCCACAACTGTGAACTTTGAGCCTCAATGTTCATTGTGCCTGTTAAAACACAATGAATTAGAAAGGGTAGCGGAAAATAGTCTGGTTCCACAAATGAGAAACAGCTTAAAAATATGAAGGTGATTTATTGCATGGTATTGTGTTTACTAAAAACAAAAAAACCCCACATTTTTATTGGATTCATGTTTCAATCCACTGGCCGTACTTACTTAAAATTACTACAGGCTGTGGAGAAGCATTTGGTGGATGGAGAATGGCTGGAATGTATTTAATTTCACCAGTTATTTATATAAGAAAACATGATGAAGCAAGACTTTTACAAAGGGAGTCAATTACCTAATGAGTGTTTTGAGTTTGGTTAAAGATGGGAGCATCTGGAGAAAATCCATGAACACGAGGGTCTCATCTCATTGTCAGCAACCGCTTAGTCCTGTACAGGGTTTCGGAATAAAGCTCAAAAGTCTGCACAGATGGGTCACAAAGCCACTTGCTCTACTGCCTTGTATTGGCCACCTCCGAGTGGAGCAGGCTGGGAATTTCACAACACACCGTGACCTCCACGTGATTTCCATTAACCCTGTCGAGAGGAAGCTGCAGTAAAGAGGTGAGAAATGTAATCACCCGTGACACCATGTGACACTCAATTTCCTTCACAGACATTTGTAAAGCAGTTTTCACACAGCCTATTATTTATATAAATAGAATTTTTTGACATAACTCACTTGTCAGCTTTGTTTTACTTAGTACTATTTAGTGCCAAGACACAGGCAAACGCTGGCTGCCCTTTGTGTAATTCAGTTAACACCTGAGTTGAATTCGATGCTGTACAAAAGGTACATTCTGCTGCGAAGGTATCAGTGCTCAAATGGTGACTGACATAATGAGAACACGAGGATGCATCCGTCATTGCGTCTGTCATCCCCCTTTTCATATCCAGGTCTCAAGTGGGCCACAAAACCAGACAGATATAGCATCTGGTAGTACAATCACTCACAAGCGACAGCAGCTGAAACACCCTGCAATGCACACATTTTGTAGTGGGGGCCAGTTTTAATCATGTGGATGTACATATAATTGAGCCACCCCTTGAGATTGTCTTTAATGGAGCCATTGACCTGTGGATACACTGCCCATGCCACAGAAATGTGGCATTTCCACCACTGGTTCAGTTGCTCACGCAGCTGAAGCGTGTGCCAAATCTGTTTGAGGAGAGACACTTTGAGACTTGTGGATGCGAACGCTCCCAAAATTTCACATTTCGTGCAGGTTTCGATGAAACTGCGTTGAAACATTTATTTAATTTTTAGCCACAGCATTGTTGATTGATGTAGCGCGTATTCAACTTTTCTCTCGTAATTTTACCTGTTAACATGTTTTTTTTTTAAATAACTCAATTTTGCACCACCAGCTTTGTGGTATAATCCTCTGCGCTGTTCTCCCATAACATTTACAGATATATTTGACCCTGGGACTCCCTTAGCAAAGATAACTGTGATGTCGGTGCAACCTCGTTTTGTGAATTACAGACCACAGACCTAACTGAAAAATGCCACGGAATTGGTCTCTGATATCCATTTCCCACTGGATGAAGATCTTTGTTAATTCTCCAACGCAATTTCCGACAGAGTTACGTAAGTCAAACCGACGATGCTGGATATAAATTCTTTTCTCAAGAAGCATTGCATGCAGGGCCCACTCAACCCCTTGCATTGCTCCGCGGACCTGTGCACGGCACTGCTTGAGAAAATGGCTCGCAGAACGTGGGTGGGCGAGAGAGAGAGAGAGAGAGAGCGCGAGAGAGGAAAAGGGAAGAGAGAGGGAATAAACTCCGTCAAACTCACGGAGAAGCACGGCACTGGCGGCGGTGGGGATGCGGGCCAGGCTCGAGTGGTTGAACGTCTGTCGGCAGAAGAGGACCCGTGAGCCAGGCTTGGGAAGGGGTCCTCCTCCAGCGAGGCCGCGCAGTGTGGGGTGCGTGGCCCACGCGCCCGCTGCGGCCGTCTCGCCTGCCAGCCGGCCCAGCAGCGCGCGGTAGCGGCAGTAGCGCGGGTAGCTCAGCACCACCACGTCGGGAGCTGGCGGCTGCTGCTCCACCGCAGGGGCTGCGCGCCGGCACGTGTATGGGGAAATTGAGAGAGATGGGCGCAAAATAGAGTAGAGATGGGGAGGATGGGGGGGGTGATGGGGGAGGAGGTTAGGTCAGATGCAACTCGATAATGAGGCTTTATGTTCAGTGGCAGGCTGTGAAATGAGCGGAAATAACTTTTTTCGACGTTAGCACCCTGCTATCGCTAATGTGCGACGGGGGCTTAAATATATTTTGTGCTGTAATGACATTGCGCAGCGTGTATTACAAAACGTGTTGTTCACGGAGATGACAACTTTAAGTGTACTTTATTAAATAAATACACTTGCGGCAAAGGACAAAACACTTAATTGAATCTTTCACAGGCGCAGCCAGTGCGATACTCCAAAGCCTTGAGCAATGCCTTCCTGCTTGGGAACCAAAGATGAATTGCTCTCGCCTTGCCGTTTAAATTGCCATCAAGAGATTGGAAATGAAAGTCAGGGGTTTAATTAACTAAATCTATACTTGTGCGACTCCAGAAATAGATGAAACCATGCAGATGAAAACCGTCCCAATTATAAGCCCATGAAAACATCCAGGAGATGCACACAATATACTTGGTGTTGATGGAGTCTGCGGCGAAATTGCCGCTGTGACTTCACACCTCTTGTAAATAGTATTTGCACTTAATCCAAATAAATAGAATTTGCTCTCCTACATTAATGAGAATGTATTCCGATGAGTGTTTTCACGGTTAATGTAACAAAATAAACCGCTGAGCTGCGCAGCAGACACATGCTAAGAGAATGTGCAAACATGCAAATTAATGCTGTGTTACGATAAATACAAGTATGGTATTTTATAAAGAAATAATGACGAGATGTGTTAGCTTCTAAACTTGTAATTGTCAAACACCTATGTAATAACCACACTCGTAATGCTGAAAAGGTGACAAAACACACGGGGTGATAAACAAACGTAAATAAATCAGAGATGTCACTTTTTTTTTATAATAAACAAACATGCCAAGTGACCAATGCAGACAGGATGATGACATTAGAAAACCCACGACCACCGCACGGAATCGCGGCAGCAAAGGCTACTGTGGAACCGCGAACAACACTGTGTCCCGTACAATAATAATAATTGCACTTCGAGCGCTTTTCACCCGAGGGTTACAAAGTGCTGCACAGAGCTGTGGCGAGAACAGCATGTCGGCAACAACGATAGAGCAGTTCAATTCAAAGTCAAATAACGGCTACAATTTACAGGACATAAAATAGGCGATAAAAATAATTGTTCAACAAACGAAGGAAGGAATAAGTGTAGACGTACAGACTTACCGAAACCGAGAGACACACAGAGATCCATGGACTCACAAAGAGACCCAGACTCATGACACAGAGACATATATAGACCTCATTCAGCTCATCAGCTTATACACGCACTATTATGGCGGCTGATAAGAACATGCTAGTGTGGCATGGTAGCGCAGTGGCAACACTCTCGTCTCACAGCAAAAAAAGTTCCTCAGTTCATTTTCTGGCTCAGGTGCCTTTCCATGTGGAGTGTCCACATTGGTTTTCGCCAGGCACTTTGGTTTCCTACCATAGCTAATGTAAAAACGATTTGACCGCGAACATCTTAATTCGGCTAATAACAGCTTCATATTATAAAGGTCACAGTGTCCAGCAAATGTTGGTGCCAGCTTACTGCACGGCTGCCTTCCCCTCCCCTGCCTCTCGACTAGTCAGCGGGCCTTCGAGTAATTCTGTCCCTCGAGTGAACGAATTCGGTGTGCATTACAAGTGGTGTGCTGTCAAGTCAGCCTGCAATCTTTTCTGCGCTTTTTTTGTTATACTGCGCATCAATTTGCGAGGTGCTCATGATGGTTGCCTCATATTTTATTGTTTGTGCCGTTCAAATGTGCAATTTTGACCGCTGTCTCAAAATTGGGTACAGTCATGTGCTTGTTTTTGGCCATGGAGAAACATTTTTGATTGCACAATAATAAAGACACTGGCAACAAGTTAAACTACGAAAGGCATGCTCAATATTTATTAGAGCAAATACTATGTCAAGCCAAATTTATACAAAATATGCATCTTATTCCTTTTAGTATAGCAAGATCAACGATCATGAGATCATTATGTGAATTCTGACTGCTGCATCTACACCCCCGCCATTGTTTCCTGCTTTCTGTCAGATTGTGTAACCGTTGCCAAGGTGATAATTAAAATTCACTGAATGCGTGGTTCCACAAAGGACACAACTAGCAGGCCAATATGACAGAGTCCCTTTCCTCAGCCTGGAAACATTTCGGTCAGCAAGCACCTACTCGAGCTGATGGGGTGCACAAGGCCCCATGCTATACATCAGGAGTTGTCAACCTTTTGCACCTCAAGGCTCACTTGGGTTTGGTCTCCAAGGTGGCGCTCGCGGCCCACAAATGGGTCGTGACCCGCTGGTTGAGAATGCAGCCATACATGACTCAGGGCTTTCCATAGGCTTGTTTTCCTTCTTGTACCCTATTTTTGCATTCGCTAATAAAATAACCAATAGAACAATTCCAACTTGACCAGAACCAAATGGCATTTACAATCAACGTTTTTTTGGCTTATTTTCCTTTTGAGCAATATCCCAAGTGTTCTGTGCGTTTTAACATCCAACCACGGCACAAATCGTTCCTTCTCAATGGGCATCTTTTCCAATGATGTCAAATGGCTTTTCGCAGCAATCATGTCACAGTAAAGCCAACTTTTAACATTTCGCTCAAGAGTCATCGTTTCTCCAAACATAACATATTTAGTATGTAATTAAAAGACAGATTTGACTTTGTTACCTTATATTTTATAATCCACGTGTAATGGAGCAAGTGTTTGTATTTGTATATGCATTAAATGTCCGCACAGAAAATGGTGGCTTCATATCAGTGCACATTTTATCTGCAAAACACTAAGGCTTTATTTCCCGCTTATTGATGGCTCTTCTAAAACAGTGACCACTTTCAGCTTTAAATTTTAACTTTTGCACTCCCATCAACCACCTTTAGCACTCTTCTGCTTTTTCCTAATGTTGGAAGAACGCATTACATGCCTGACTGGCCCGTAGGGCAGGTACTTTGCTGGTATTAATAATAAAAACACATGAGTGCATGCTGCCAAGGTGGAATGGTTGGGACACTGGCAGAATGGAGGTGACTGGGCCAACGACCTGGCACAGCAGTACATATATTAGGTCTCAAGACTCGGTTTGATATCACTCACCACTGAAGTTCGCCATGCCAGAAACACTAATGAGTCACACGGTTTGAAATGGTGCTTTCACCGCCACATCACTATTCCTACCACCACACACCCACACATTCACCAAATGCAACGCATGGTGACACTAACAACACACCAGTAACGGCCCAGAAATGTGTAGCCACCCTTCTCTCAATCACACGAACTCAGCCGAGCCAGCTGAATATCGAGCCGCCACTCCTTATGAGGGTGGTGTAACAGAAGTATGGTATATAATGAATCGTATAAACTCCTAGAGTTTTATGTAAACCAGTGGCACTGTATGTTTTGTTATCAGTTTAATTTATGGTTCGTGTGTGTTTTGTTATTGTTCAAGCCGCGCACCACCAGGTGTGGAGTCTCATACTTGTGAGCAGGAACCGTCACAGAAGTGGCGCTGGCGACGTGTAGGAAATGTGGGACGCCGCTGTGGTGTAATGGATAGTGCGGTGGACTCGGCACAGCAGCTGAAACGATGATGAAAATGTCTTAAATCCCTCCCTGCCTCTGCCCACCCGGCAATACAAATGGGGGGACAGTGGTGGCAGCGTTAGCCTGTAATCCAGCACGAGAGGGGAGGATTGGTGGGCCACGAAAATATTGAGGAACCCCTTCCCCATGGACGCCTAGGAGGTGCCATACTCTGGCTCGCCAGAAGAGGGCGGTATAGCAAAGTTCAGATAAATGCCGCTTTGTAATGATGTAGGTTTTCACGGCTCGATGCATGAGGATTGCTTCGAAAAGCTGCTCTCTCGGGAGAGCCGCGTCGATCGCTCCCTCCCCCCGATCGCGACATTTCGCGTCACACATTAGACGTATCCTTAGGTGCTTTGTGCATATGTGGTGTGTGACTCCTATTTATATGTAGGTACTATGTGTGTTAAGTCTCATGTATAGCTTTGCTTTATTTCAGGAACAATGGACAAAGGTCCGGGTCTATTTGAAAGGGTCCCATTGTCTTTGCTCACACACCGATGTATCTCATGAGATACACCTCCTAGTTTGTATCTGACAATATCTCATGAGATACAAACTTGGAGGTGAGTCAGAGACGGAACAGGATTGGGTTAATGTGATTTTGGTGTGTGAGCAAGACAATGGAACTCTTTCAAATTGAGCGATTGATGCGGCTGTCCCAAGAGAGCAGCTTTCAGTGGCAATAATCAAATGCCACTTTTCCATTCTGCATGGAACAGTGTTGGCCCCCTCGCATGTGTGGGTTTTCTCTGTTTTCATCCCACACGTGTAAAAATTCATTACTTGACTGAAAAACATCTTGATACGTAGAGGGCTGCAGGGCTTGGCAAAGTGCACCAGCTTATTGCCTTGTTCCTCAATGCCAAGTAACAATTTGCATGAATGACACTGTGTATGCAACTAAACATTAACCACTCTATTTTAAATCACTCATCATAAAAGTCGGACACTGCTCTGCGTGGCAGTTGAAACGATGGTGCAAATTTCTTAAATTTGCCCACCCAGCAGTATTAAACGAGGATACCAGAGTCGACCAACATATTGCGCGTGGTAAGGCAAGGTGCTGGCATGTGTAACCTCCTATAAGCTGGTAGTGTGAGCAAGCCGGATCTATGTTATTTTTTTCACGGTATAGCATGGTGCATAAAGTATAAAATACACGTATATTGTAAATTGTAAATAGACGTAGTCACCTAAAGGTCAAATACAAGTGATCCTGTAATACTGAGTGGCAGGGTGGCGCAGCGGTACCAGATCTGGGCTTACAAACTGCTCTCTGGACTCTTTCCCATCAAAACTTATCCACGCAAACTTCAACTCCATTGCCACCTTCGTCATTCATTTTTTGAACAACTCACTTTACTCAGGCATCATGAAAAACGCTCTATAAGTGCAATTATTATTGTTATTATTCCCCTACCATTCAACAGTGCTGCAGTTACTCCTCTGCTCAAAAAAACTGGCCTCGATTGTAACATCCCTGATAATTATCGGCCCATCTCCAACTTACCATTCCTCTTTAAGGTCCTTCAGCAAGCAGTAGTCATACAACTCCAGAAATATGTCCCCAGCAATGACCTCCTCGATCCCTTCCAATATGGGTTCACAGTCAGCTATCCTACTGAAACTGCTCTGGTCAAAGTAGTTAATGATCTACTTGTCGCTGCTGATGAACTTTTTTTAAGAATGTGTCCTCCTGGACCAACTTTCCAACAGGAAGCAGTTCGTCAGCCTCGGAGGACAAAACTCAGAGATCATCCTGTTTAGTCTGGAGTTCTTCAGGCTTCAGTCATCGGCCCATTCCTCTTCAGCATCTACGTAAAAAAACACACTTGGCCATATCCTGCACAGCCCCAATTTAAGCTACCATTGCTATGTAATGATGTAGGTTTTCATGGGCTCGATGCATGATGGCTGCTTCGAAAAGCTGCTCTCTCGGGACAGCTGCGTCGATCGCTTCCTCTCCCTCCATCGATGCAATTACTATTGCTATGCCGATGACATTCAAATCTATATCCAAACAAAGCCGTCTATCAACGCGTCTGGTCTCTGCATGTCGTCCTCAATGTCACCTGTGAAGGCCTGGCTCAATTCAAATTTCCTAAGACTAAACGGTGACAACAACAGAAGTTTTGCTGATTGGAACACCACAGCAATTGTTCATGGCTGAACCCGTGCAAATGACGCCTGATGACCAGACCACTGAAGTTGCTAAAGCAGTCCGCAGTCTAGGAGTGACTTGATTTCTCATTCAGCTTCGAGACGCACATTAACACGGTGACGAAGGTAGCCTATTTCCATCGAAGAAAAAAAAGCCAGACTGCACAACAGCTTGTCACCCTCTGATGCTGAGAAGCTAATACACATCTTCATATCTTCACGAATTTCATATTGCAATGCACTACTCCCTGGCATCCCTGCCTCTCTTATCAATCATCTCTCACGTGTGCAAAATGGAGCTGCTCAGTTCCACGCCCACACATATCCCCAAGGCTGACTCTCCACTCGTTAAAAGTTAAATACAGGATTGAATTCAAGACCCTCCTCACCTACAAGGCTCCCAATGACGTTGCTCTGGCATACACCCTTGACCTACTTCAGGCACCCTCCTCAACATGACAACTTATATCATCAAATAATGGGGCTTGCTGCATTTTCCCAGATCGCACGTCAATTCGATGGGTGACAGCCTTTCCGTGCGCTGCTACCACACCCTGGAGCGCCGTTCCATTGGAAATTCGGTCAGCTGAGTCCCTGGGCATCTTCAAATTCCGTCTCAAGACTCATTTGTTCCATAAGGCATTGAAGAAGTCCTCTGGCTAGGACTGTTGAAGCTGCTCACTGCTGTGCACTTGGGATGATGGCTCACTGTTGACCTGTGCCTGCTCAGGAGCGCTTTCTCCTTCCTTCATTTGTTGAACAATTATTTTACGTGTTATTTTATGTCCATTGATTTATAGTCATTATTTTACTTACTTGATCTACTCTGATGTTCTTGTTGACATGTCATTCTCTCCACAGCTCTGTGCAGCACTTTGTGACCCTTGGGTGAAAAGCACTCTAGAAACGCAAATATCAATATTATACCCCAGATGTGATGCCAGTACATCGCAGGGCACACTTTTTTGGGCAATTTACTCAGCCGGCCAATTAACCTCAGCAGCAATGTATCTTTGGACAGGGAGAGGAAACCGGAGTACCCAGTGAAAAGCCATGCGAACACGGGGAGAGCATGCACACGCCGCCACACCAAAAGACACCCGAGCTGGGAACGAAACCCGGGACTTGGTGCGAGGCAACAGCAGTCAATTAGTAAGTGAATAAAAGCTTCCACCAACCTAATACCTAGCCACTTTTAAAAAAAAAGTTAAATGGTACCAACAGAGCAGAGGCATACATAAACCCGGTGATATTAACGGAGACCAATTAGTGTAGGGCAATAACTAACGTAGTGCGAGTTGGCAACACATTTAACAGTGTGAATTGGAAGCCTGCGCTTTGCGCCAAGCAGCTGTGGTGACTTTACATTGCACTGGTTTGTATTATTAAACGCATTCTTTGGTCTACAAACAGTTGACGAAAAGCGTTAATCTCACAATTTAGATCCAAATTTAACAACTGATGAATAGACTCCATGCATACGAATTACATCACTACAGTTCAAAATTCTGTAGTGCTAGTGCCAGTGCCAATCTCACTTCACCACTAGGGATTCACTTGATCCGACTATCAATTCATGCACATGTGTGCTTCACCAACTGACAAGACTTCTCAGAGCGATGCAAACATAAGACTGATAAACGCCAAAATGTTCGGTCTGTGTGTAATCTCTACAAGTTTGCTCTACAAATTGAATGGCTCATGAACAACACCAAGTAGGTGATCACAGCAATATGTTTCAGGACTATTAATTGCCAGAGTAATTATGGGGCAAATGACAGAGGCTGATTATGAACACAAATGAGAAAACATTTATGCATTCAGGGGTTATTTTGCTTTCTGGGCTCCACCGAAGCAATTTGGAGACTTCATTAACGACCATCAATAAAGATCCATCATCATCATCATCATTCTCCATTATCAACCCACTGCTGGATGAAGGTCTCCCCAGACCACGATCACGTTTCACGATGCTAGTCCGTGTGGGTTTGTGAAGGAGGACAGCGGCGAAGGTGGAAACAAAAATAACAGAACGATGGAATGGGACAGACTGTACTCTCCTATCCAAGACGTTGCCTGACCTGTAACATCCTGAAAGAACCCAACTGTGTCGGGTCTACATGTGTTACAAGAGGACATTTGCTACCATTTCTTCCCTTCGAAAAATACATAATTTGACATCGACCACCGTGCTTAAGTGGCTGGCATTGTAAGATGGCATTATTAATCTAAGATGGATGAATCAAACTTTAAATGAGAGAATATAAAAAGGCTTTTATCAAAACCATTCAGGCATGACATCACCAAAAATCCGTAGCACACTTTATATGGTTAAAATAACAGCATGTCCATTTATAATAAAGAATATTACATTTAAGACATTTTTTTTGCATACATTCCATTCCCCCACCCCCCAAACATTAAGCAATCATTTTATACTTTGGACGGATCGACCAGCAAATGATGTTTTAATCAGTCCTGCAAATCCGTGCTTCAAAGTTACGTTTAAAAATAAAATAAGTCCTCATCAATCAGAAATATAGCCATCACTGTTATGGCTGACTGCATCCAAAAGAGCTTAAAAATGATTACATTGTTAACACAAATGCAATCGGATGAAGAGTCATATTTCAAAAACGTGTTAACGTTATATCAGTTGAAATGCTAAGGGCACATTTCAGAGCAATATGTTATGCTGGTTTACCATATCAAAATGATAGACCATCGAAAGCATTCTGTTAAATATTTATATAACACGGCTCTGCAAAGTATATAATTTTATAATTCGTTTTATGATATATAGAGAATAGTAACTCACGTGACTGAATTTCTCAACTGAAAAAAATATATTGACGAGAATATGCTTCAACAATGTGGCATCTTGCGACGGTTAACTAGCAGCATCAGGCAATTTTATGAAATTTAAGAGTGTGAAAATTAACGGCTGTGGCAGGATTTCCGAATGAGCTCATAGAGGCTGTCACTGAGCTGAGCAAACCCTGCTTGGATCCTGCTTTCGAATCTGGGTTCCTGCAACCAATGACTTAATCACTTTCAAGTTGACTGAGTTGATGGTCAGAGCCCCATTAAAACAAAAATTATTCAGCGCTCCCTTCACCAGCAACGTACACTGTGACGGCACGCTTAAGCACCCGCGCTCCAAGTCCAACGCTTAGGGGACCTCTCGCCTTGAAAAAAGTACCAAAGCAAGCTCCCTTTCTGGGGGGTACCTTTCTGAAATCAACCCAAAGTGAGCCCCATCTTAACTTTGAAGTGCAGTAATAGCAGTCAACCAGATGCAACTTTGACCTCCTCCTCCTCCTCCTCCACCCACAGGTACTATAACTCAGCGAGAACCTCGCAGAAAGGAATAAGCATGGGGCAAGCGAGGAGCCACACTCCCAAATAAAACACCGAATCGCATATTGAATTATTTTAACTTTCCCCCGATAAGGAAGACTGAAGCATTTGTTTAATCACCAGGGTAGCACTGTTTAGTGTTGAAGAAGAGAGTGAGCGATCAGACCGATTTGTGATCTCACCTTGCACAGTAAAATGTGTGGAGAAACATTGCTCGCAGAAAATAATCATGGCATGACAGCTGATCTCACAAATGGATTTGTATCTCTATACAAGGCAGCAAGTATTTATATATACGTATATATAGCCATGCTGACAGTACCTTGTTCGAAACGTTCATAAGCACACATGTTATCTGTAACAAGCCAAGGTTTGTCTTATTTCAGCTTAACTTTCCACTTATTGATTACTTTTTCTGAAACTGTAACACTTTTGCCTTTAAATTGACACTTTGCTCTGGTACCAACAATCCTCCGCCTTCATGCTGACATCAGTAGAAAGTATGACATGCTTTGAGAGCGATCGCTGAGGCAAGTACTCCGCTGGTTGAGAGAAACGTTAATGTTGAGACTCGATAGGCATTACAAGAAACAAGAACGGTGGTTAAAGCGCAAGCGTGCTGGACTGCTATGGGCGCCTGCAGCAGAAGAGAAGTTGTGGCTTAACAAAGTGTTGATGCTTGGACTAAACGGTACTTGGAGTAAAAAATTATAATATAAACAAGTTATGCAAATAAAATGCGCAATCTAGTGAAAAAATATTTTGCAAAGGTGACGAAATAAACGACAAGCAATGCAAATAAGATGGAAAAAAATTCGACCAAAAAATTTGATTCTCAAATTAAATTGCGACCCCCACATTAAGACAAATTCATGTAAACGCTGACAAAAAAATTGGAATCATGTCATGTGGTATGAACCAATTTAGTTTGCCTAATGCCCTCTGGCTCTTATTATCTTGGTCGTTGCCATACCAAATAAAAGCCCCAAATCTTTCAATATCCCTTTCAAAAGCAAATCATCCTCGACAATCAGCTTTCATTAGAACTTATTTGCATGAAAGTAACCAGGTCACCTGCTCTGCAGTGAATAACATCCTTGTCCGGCGATCCAGTGCCTCTGAAACAGCTCCTCTGATCACACCCAATGACTCCATTTGCATTACTAATACCCGTTTTTATTTCTCAGCCTTTATAAATTACGTAAAAACCTCTCTTTTTAAAAAAATAATTGACAAAACGGTGCCATTTAAAGCTAATGGCGCCGCATTTATTAGTAACTGTTTACTCAAATACGTTGTTCCAATTAAAACCCGAGAGTGCGTATCATTTTGGGATTACAGCACAGGGTGTGGTGCCATTTCATCGAGCAATTGTTACAAAAAAAGAATGAGCAGAGAACGGGTGACGTGGCCAAAATGAGGTTCGAGGCATATTTAACCACCCCCTCCCCTAGGGAAACGAGCCGACATTGGTAGGGTAGGGTTTAAGTTCAATTAAAATACGACCAACTTTATATAGACTAATTGTGATCAGAAGCGCTATTACTGCTGCACTCGGTGAGGATTGCAGCTTGCCAGTAGTTAAATTTAGGGTTATTTTGTTTAACCAGCTTAGAAATCAAGAGGCCAGTTGGGTCTCGATTGTACGATTTTTTATCTTGCTGGAATGTTAACTCCTGAAATGAAGGACAAGGCAACACAAAACATGTGATGTTGCTCTCATAATAATAATTTGCACTTCTAGAGTGCTTTCAACCCACGTGAACGTTCTCTATGACAATAAACAGGCATCTCCTGGCTTTTATTCACCGAGTTAACAGTTTTGGTAACTACTTCTTTGGTGTAGAAATGTCAAGGGTGGCTATGCTATGGATGGATGAACTTGCTCCTGCCATGGAAATTTATAATTTTACCCACTGGCTCAGGAATATAAACAAACTTTGAATATCACCTCAATCCTTGGTTGAGCAATAACGTACTTCTCCTGTTTTGACAGCAAAACACATTCGCTGACAACACTGAGCAATAAAATATTGATTTTACAAAAGCTGAAAAAGCTATTATTAGAGTATTCAAAATCTACATGTGTAATGATTTCCAGAAAGGCAATCCTTTTGATGCAATAAATAAATATATATTGACCAAAGGCAAAATGAGCTAATTGAATGGCTAAAAAAAGTGCACGCGAGAATAAACAAATGCCTTTGTTGTGTCTAGTTATGTGTTTTTTTTATCTTTCAATCTACAAAAATAAAGCTGTTAAAAAAAGGATAAAAGGTTGGTCGTAGTTTAACTATGATCCAGGGACACAGTGGATTAAACAAACACTGGCCCGACATAAGTCGTCTCATGAGTTCCACCATAACAAAGCTCAACGTGGCAAATGTACAATTGGCCTTTTGACCTTGGTGAAAGCTCAGGAATATGTGTGTGGTGCACATGGGACACCATGCCCCAAATCTGAAGACTAAGAATGCTGGCAATCAGATCAAGAGACATTACCGCAAACAGCCATTTGCTTAAAATGTCAGACTTCATTACACAAACTGCTCTCAATGTTGCGATAAACAAATGGTCGTTAACAATTTTAATCTTACTGAAAAGGTATTGTGTTTTCTTTTAAATAGTGTTATTTCAGTGAGGTATTTTTGTTTCTCAACTGAAAGAAAAACAAGGCTCTAACAACACTCAAAGAGTTTGACCCAGTTTACCAAACACCAAGTAAATGTTGTTGTGACAGTAAGATATATTGTACTGATGTAGGTTATCGCTCGATGCAAGACTCCTGCCAAAAGCTGCTGTTTCAGGATAGCTGTGTCAAGTGCTCCTCCTCTCTCCTTCATTTCGTTTTGCCTCCCACGTTAAAAGCATCCTCAGTCTCAGACCGCCTGAAGATGCCTCCAACGTTTTGAGGTGAAAAGTTGAAGGATAGACGAGGAGCGCTCGCCACGGCTGTCAAAAAAGAACTGCGTTGGTAAGCAATCAGCAGCAACTGGTTTGACCACAGTATCGCGTGGGTTTTTGTGCTCTTGCTGTCTATCTCTCGGATGTGTTTTGGGGTTCTGCCACAAGTTGTTCTGCGCGATGTTCGACGTTTCGCTCCACGCGCTGCCGGCAGCTGCTTCGGGGAAAAAAATAATTCAACTCATAAATAGGACGGCACGGTGGCCCAGTGGGTAGCGCTGTCGCCTCACGGCAAAAAGGTCCAGGGTTCGAATCTCGGTTCGGGTGCCTTTCTGTGTGGAGTTTGCATGTTCTCTCCCCGTGTCCCCGTGAGTTTTCGCCGGGAACTCCGGTTTCCTCCCACAGTGCAAAAAACATGCTGCTGTATAGGTTAGCTGGCTTGCAGACTAAATTGCCCTCAGTGCCCGGTGATGGACTGGCGTACCATCGTGGGTATATCTCCCTGCCTTGCACCCTGTGTCTGCCGAGATAGGCTCCGGCTCACCGCGACCCTGTACAGGATTAAGCGGTTCTGACAATGACATAAGAGCTCATAAATAAGCTCTCGGGATGCAGAATGAGACATCGGGCAGGATGACGAATAACACGCCGCACAAACTAAAAACAAATCGCAGAGCTCAACTTCATGAGTGCAGAAGTTCTGTTAAATTGCTTTAACGAAGAAATGCCCAATTTCAGTGAACAGTTCATTACAACATATCATTGTCAATTTACATTGACATGTTCCAGACATATATGTCATGTATGGAACATGACAAATGACTGCACCATCGACACATCGTTGAGAAAAGAAAATGCTAATGGGACAGCTGAGATGTGGACATTTCATTTAGTATTTCAGCTCAAAATGTCAACAAATTATAAATGAGCACAAGAAATAGTAACATCATCTATCAATGCTTTCATTAACAGCCCTAGGGATGTTCATTAAAACAATAATGATTCCCATTGGATGTGATTGGAGTCACCGGTTTCCCTCTTGTGGCAAACCATACCATGATAAACGATAAATGGCAGCCTGTCAAGTGAAGACACAGCATGGGTTCCTATTGCTCTATCTTGGTACAGCGGAACTCCTCTAATCCATACTCCTACTAATCTGTAAGTTTATGACCTGTGCTGCTCAAATCGCTCTGTACAAATCCCGGTAACCCAGCCGATGCAATGACATCTTAAACTTGCAAATGTTTAAACACACTCGCTCCTCTTTCTGTGTCTCAGAGCAAATCTAAGAACTGAATGTTTCATGCTTCTTAGCAACCTTTTCAGAAATTATTTCACGTACTTTGTCCATGCTACTGAACCACGTCACAGCAGGTGGTACACAGCCTTAAAAACGTTGTTGTTTAGGCACAATTATACTCCAAAATATATCAACTGAAGATGCAGACTGAGCAGGTTGTAGTAATTGGAATTCAATAATGAAAGGCTGCATAGACATCATATATATGGCATACATACATACACACACCTGCGGGTTCAAAATCAAGAGACACTAAAATAGCCATGGAACTCTCTCTACCTACCAACGCATAACACATTTTACTGCCAAATTGCTTTGAAAAAAACATGCGCAACTCTTTTCCGAGATCGTGGTCATAATAAAAGCACTTTTATCACCTCACCTATTGTAAATTTCGAACCTTCCCGTGCGGCAAGTGCAGGACTGCAAGCTGGTGAACAATCAGCCATTCACTTGGTGTTCCCAAATAAATTCCATTTAGCCATTCACTTCGTGTTCTCAAATAAATTCCTTCAACAATACAGCTCCTGATTGCATTGGCTGCCATTCCCCTCGGAAGCGAATGAGTTACGGCAAATAGCGTTGCGGACGCACTCGCACAGCACAATTAACAAGCCGCCGCACGCACAGCCATATCATCGAAGGGCTGGTGGCTCGGAGGTAATGATGAAGGCAGTCCTTCGACAGGCACCGGTTTCTCGCTTAAACAACCACTGTTGACATCGAACTCCCCAAGCGGCGTTCATTTTATAATCCGCAGCATATTTTGTCGCAAAGTCTATTCCTGAATGACATTTGAACCCACAACCTTCTCAGATGAGTCTTTTAACCAGTCCCATAAAATGTGGACAGACTATACAGCTGCGTTAAAAATGGGAATAGCGGCAAAGTGTTCAGTACACCACGCTATAAATGTAATGACCTACATTCCATTCCCAGTCGTGGATAAGATCAGCAGAGTTTTTTTTAAAGAAAAATGTTTTAATGCTGACCTTAAAAAACTCCAACTGCTCCTTCAGTTGGAGCTATCACCATAGCGACAACAGAAAAATGATAATATTTATCTTCGATTACTCCACGATTGGACCACTTGTAAGCACGTGACCATCAAGACTGCCGTTCAAAAACCTCACCTATAACGTGGGCGTTGACACGCAAGAGGAAATTCGACTTATAAGAGATCAAAGTTTGACCAAGAAAGGTCAATCATGCCTTTGAAATTAAGGCCACACCCATGTGTCAAGATGCCCCCCACCCTGTAACCTTATCAGAAAGACTCCCCTGGCCCCACAACTCATTGCAGCATTCAGACCATTAGCAATGCTAATGTTTCATGTGACAAAGGCAATGTATGTCTATTTATTTATTTGTTAGCAACTGCGGTTATTTCAATTTCAACTTGAAATCAATACATTCCATATTTTAAAAGCATACGTGCAATGCACTAAAGAATATCGTTTCTGTCAATGTTTGCACTTGGTCTTGATACGTGCTATATTGTTACTGCAAAATGCCCTTTAAGTACGTTTTCACGTAAGCCACTATTGTTGGCGATATACAATATTACTTTCCATTTATTGTGCCATTTCTTGCACGATAAAACAAGAGAGCCAGTGACGCCATGATGCCGAGCACAGGCCAACAGCGGCTGCACAAGCGTCAGTGCTGAACGCACAACAGCTGCGAGTGTTTATTGGGCATGCTCTTTGAAATAGGAGATGCCTGTTTGTGAGACTTTTATTTTTATACCACGAAGTGCACCAGTTAAATAAAGAGCAAACAAAACCCAGAAAAATTAGTTCCCACACACGGACGCCAGGGGGTGACAGGTTGCAAGTAATGCAGTGACGAATGAAAGGTAAGGGTCAGTACTCGCTTAATCCTGTAGAGGGTTGCGGAGGGCCGGAGCCTATCCCGGCAGGCATAGGGCACAACAAGGTGGGGCTATACCCTGGATGTGGCGCGTGGTCTTGAAAAGTATCGACTTTCCATGCCGCATTTTACCGGTCACATTTTACAAGTGGCTGCGTGCTTGTGTGTCATTTCCATTAAGTCCTAAACTTGTGCTGTAAATTCCACATTCCCACAATGGGGACGGCTCTCTCCAAAGAGCAATCGTAGACCCTGCACGAAGTGGTGCAGCCTCTTCATTTTACCGACCGTAGAGACGGTAGGGGCCCAAGTTGACGCAGATCAGGAAATGCACGACGGAATTAAAGTCACGACGGTAATTGAAGCAACTTCCTATTCCACCACGGATCTCTCTCTAATGTGTCACTCAAGGCCAGAGAAGCTAAAAAAAAAAAATTCCCAATGTAAATCCACAGAGACACACACACCATTAATTTACTGAGTATGGAAAACTTAGAACCTCCACTGCCACAACGGCCTGTGCATAATTATCAATACACGTGTGATATTACGTGTTTCCTCCCAGTACATTTAAGAGCACATTGAGACATTTATTTTTACGACTTCCCGTTCTGTTAAGTACACGTGATTCTAGATATGTTTTCCACTATATTTTAGAATCTTACCAAACATAAGTGAGAAAACTTCAGTCATTTTCTACGTATTACAAAATAGAAGAGGTGAGCTCATATAAATACAAAAATAACTAATCTGTTATGGAAAACATAATGGATAGACGACATTCAGCGAAGTTGCTAATCCTTTCACCCAAAAGTCGCCACTGACAAAAACGAACACTAAAAGTATCATCAGCTATAGTCATATGAGGGCCTGTGGACTGTATCACCATTCCGATGGCAGTGTGATAACCATCCCAGGAAACCAGGACAGGTGGCAACATTAACATTGAAGTGGAAGCGTGGCAACGTGGATGATGAGGCTCCGTACCGAATGGCGCCTCCGTGCCGTCGCAGTCGGCGTTAGCGCTCTGCGTCTCCCCGGCACTCTGGATGGCGGCGCTCTGGCTACGCGTGCCGACGGCGGCACGGTCGCGCAGGGGAGGCGGTTGCTCCCGCACTCCCGAGCGGCTTCGCTTGGCACGCTGGGGCGCGCGATCGAGCGGGTCCGGGTCTCTCGGCGACAGCGGCGACACGGTGTGGCAGGGGTCGGCGCCGGGCGCAACCAGCCCGCGTGTCCAGCCGCTTGGTTCGGCGCGGGACACCCAACGCACAAGCTCCAGCAGGCCCAGAGCCACGTCCTCCTCGGCCGCGATCAGTTCGTCCTGTAACAAGGACGTGCGGGGTGTCCGCATTAATCGACATCGTCGTCGACATCATCGCAAATGGTTATCAAGATTGTTGTTACCAAAGCATCACCGTGATGATGCGTTCCACCATCATCATCCTCGTCAACATCAATGCAACCAGCTGCGTCGCTATGTCTAAACTTGTTGCTGTATCTAAACCTGTCGCTATAACGAACGCAGCACCTGCACACTAAGTTCCATCATCATCGTCACCGTGATCCATAGCATCGTTATGATTAATCGCCAGTGTCATAATGAATACTGCAAAAGCAGTACCATTACCATAGTGAGTTACATAACGATCATCGTCATCCACGGTATTATCATCGTCTACATCGGTATGAAGCATCACCAATGGCACGCATCCTGAACACCACCGTCATAATTATGTATCACCATCACCACCGGCGACGTAATCATTGCCCACATCAAGCCAAAATTATAAGTCTCACCACAAACTATTGCTCTGAAGAGCAATCATCAACCATTATTCTTCCAACCCTGAATGGATAACCCTCCCACACTCTTGACAACTAGTTGCATAGAACGTTAAATTACTCATAACGTTCTTATTATAGTTGATCTTCAATCATTCTAGCGAGTGCCACAGGACGATTAAGATCATTACTATGTTACCATAACCGTTATTACTTTCAACAGCCTTATTAACATTATGATAATAACGTCAACTTCACAATCACTCTTCAGCACCATCTATGCAGTATTAATGTAACAGCCATCGTGATTACTGTCATGATGATTGATGCATAAAGATAGCTGCTGTTACACTGCCCATCTGGCAGTCATGAGCCACAATAATATATGAAGAATATTCTTCCACACCATTTGAAGTAATGCCATTGTCCGAAACATCGCCCGCTATGATTTTTTCTATGCAAGCCAAGATAATTGACAACTGTATTGTTAATTCGGGATGAACTGGCGTCCCATGGTGGGTGTATCCCTCCCTTGCGCCCTGTGTCTGCCGGGATAGGCTCCGGCTCACCGCGACCCTGTACAGGACTAAGCAGCTTTTTGACAATGAGATGAGATGTATTAAGTATGCTCATGTATCACTGCCAATGCAGCACCACCAAAAAACGTTATCATCTTTCTGATCGGCATCATTAACACTTTGCTCATTAGACCACTATTACATAAATCAGCATTATCATTTTTCTCATTAGTCTCAGTATTGTGCAAACAAGTTAGAATCTGTTGCAGAAATTCACAGGGTATGTGAAGAATATATTCAATTAACATGTACAGCAACAGACATTATTTTTTAATCTATGTATTTACGTTTGACAAGCTGAAACCAGGACACCCATAGACAACACAAACTGTGCGCCCTTGGTTGATATGCTTGGGGATAAGACAGCAGTCTTTATTATCTGCAGCATGGGTTCAAATCCGATTAAGGATGGATGTGTGTATTTTTCCCCCAAATAACTTCTATAGTTTCAGAGATTTTACTACCGACCGTAGCCAAATCATACTCACTACCGAACTACATTCAGAGGTTTACTACCTGTCTGCCCGACTACTTGATGCTGTCCATCTGCTGGCAAATAAAGCCTATTTCAGAATAAAGTGGGGATGTGTGGCTTGTGCCTCTTTTGCATTGCATAACCCTCAGGATGCTCACAGATAGGCCAGGACAAACCTGTGTGACTGTTCACAAACTCACTGCCGGCGTGAACATGTTGGAAAGCTGACCACGTTATTAGTGATCAATGAGGTGGAGTAATTTACAAAGAACCCTGTGGGGAAAGGATTAATCTCACTAGACGCTTCTGCACGCTTTACGAATCAAAAGGCATTCAGTGATAAGATATGACTAGAGCCAAGCAATGTATAAATGCACAGTGACAAACATATTAGATTTTATACCAATTCGAGACGCAGCCAAACCAGCATTAAATCAGTTTTGACCAAACCAGCGGCTAACGCACCGTGGAGCAAAATGCTCAGGCTGTCAGAACTCGTTCTTCCACTCTGCTGATAACACAATCAACGCCACATACAGTCCAGAGGAGTTTGCTTGTATTTCGATTGAGTCTCCTTCTTATCTCCAACTGAAGCCAAGCCTCTTTTTTTTCCATTGCATGCACTGATAACATACTTGCTTTATGGCAGACGTAGAGCAGTTTAAGCGCTATGTACCCATATTGTGTGGAATATGTGGTGAGCAATGTTTTCAGGCGGCGGTGATCATGACACACCACCAGCAAGCTGGAAACACGGGAATGTTTTAATTTTGCTGCTGTGCAGACAACGAGGCCCCATAGCTTAGGATTCTAGTGCCATACCACACCTGGTCAATACAGCAGTGCTTATTTTCAAGACATGCTGCTGTGACACAGGGGATTGTCTACTTAAGGAAACATGGCTGTAGAATTCTGGTCATTAAAGTACTAAAACTATTTAAATACAAATATCTGTCTCGTGGTGATTTTATAACCCCCGAGCAATACAATGCTAGATGAACGCCTCCACACAACATGTTCGGCATGGGATAGTTCGACCATACGTGACTATGCAGGTCTGTGAGCATTGAAGAGGCGGTGTGCAATGGGTTCAGTTATAACTCGCCACTGTCGCACGTGACCAGGAACTGAACTAAGGTCACTCGGTTCATACTGCATTCTACTTCCCATTACTTCCGCTGCCCAATTTAACAACAACAAAAATCACCCACCAACTATTTAAGAATGATATGTACACTACCATCAATCATACAGCATGTTTATCATTACTATCACCATAACCAGTGCAGCTACTACTTACAAGTTCACCTGTAATCGCACCTGTAACAACAAAGATTTGCTACCTGCTTGAGCGGATTTGATTATAGTCTTATATTACCTAAAATCAACAACGATATTCAACCTTAATAGGCTCCGACCCATTCCTATTTAGGTCCCACCCCATTCCTATTTAGACCCCGCCTCGTTCCTATTTAGACCCCGCCCCATTTCTATTTAGACCCCGCCCCATTCCTATTTAGCCCCCACCCCCTTTCTGATTAGCCCCCAACCTCTCCCACTCAGCGACACAACGTTCCTTTTTAGGCCCCGCCCATCTCCTGAAGGCCCCTTCTCTCTGTTGTGTCAAGTCAGTACGAATGTATGCCCATCACACATACGATGTATTGAACCTTTGTTTTAATTAAGTAAATACATGAAACTCAACTGTATAATCCATCAGTAAATAAATTGTACTTTGCTCTTGCATGCCCGTTAAACACGTTGTGTACAGTGTCCCGGCCCAATGTACCCTGCTGATCCCAATAAAAGGACCATAGCCACACTTGAGTCTAACCCGGTCATAAATTAAGGATACAATTAAGGCATATACTTAAATGAGCTCGAACATGATAATAATGTAACAATAATGGCACTTCTGTATAAGGGCATTTTTTATTTGTAAACAAACTAAAAAACCTTATTGTTGTTGGTTTGCTGTTCTTGCGTCGTTGTTGTTGCTGACATGCCGATCTCTCCACGGCTCTGTACAGCGCTTTGTGACCCTCGGGTGAAAAGCGCTCCAGAAGTTGAAATTATTATTATTAATACCACCCATGTTAAAGTATGCAAAATGATCCATTTACAGACAGCTGTGTTAAATATTGTTAAGGTGATGCGTCATATCTTACAAAGCTGAGTTGTAAAAGATTATGTGCGTTCATTATGATTGGTGGGCGACAGAGGCTTTTAAATTAAATGCCGCTTGTGAAATGTATTTTATTGGGACATCTGTACATTTATCAACTCTGTTAAAATAAAACATTTTTTTAAATGCTTCCTGACGAAAAATAATACATGCGATCAGGCATTAAAGTATATTGTAGAGCCTCCAACATTTAATGTCCACTCCCAGGATTCTACTTCTATATGCTATAATAATAATGATATTTGCATTTCTAGTGTGCTTTTCACTCAAGGGTCACAAAGCACTGCACAAAGCTGTGGAGAGAATGGCATGTCAACAACAGAGTAAAATAATGACTATAAATCAATGAAGAATATAAAATAACTACAATTATTGTTAACAAATGAAGGAAGAATCGGTACTGAGCAGGCACAGATCAACAGCGAGCCACGGGCCACTGCCCAAAACGTCACCGATTACATACTTTTCTGATAAGGCCACGGTGTTATCGGCCAAGTAATTACCGAGTGTTATTTTTTTGTTGTGGGGGTAACTGGAGAGTCCGGAGCAAACCCATGCAGAACAGCATAAGAACACAAATTCCACCCAGAAAGGTGTCCGAGGCAGGTATCAGGCAGGATTATTTTTACCACCTTGATGAGCCACTTAGAAATTTCAAAATTAGTCACATCCAAAGTGGTTCAAATCCACAATTTAACTAAGCCTGCATTGATAAAAATTACCATTAGCATTTATTTTCTTGAAGGGCGGCGCGGTGGCCCAGTGGTTAGCGCTGACGCCTCACAGCAAGAAGGTCCCGGGTTCGAGTCTCTCGGCTCCGGTGCCTTTCTGTGTGGAGTTTGCATGCTCTCCCCGGGTCCGCGTGAGTTTTCGCCGGGTACTCCGGTTTCCTCCCACAGTCCAAAAGCATGCTCCTGGATAGGTTGATTGGCTCGCAGACTAAAATTGTCCCGCAATGCCCGGCGATGGACCGGCGTCCCGTCGTCGGGTGTATTCCTGCCTTACGCCCTATGTTTCCGGGATAGGCTCCGGCTCACCGTGACCCTATATAGGATTAAGCGGTTTCAGATAATGAGAGATTTATTTTCTTGAACCAAACATATAGGTGGAGGCTCAAAGTTTAAAGCTAGTACTGTGCTGTATGTGGTATCAATGTTATATAAAGGAATTGTAGGCTGCTAATAACAATAGTCAAGCACACAATAAGACTAAGACTAATTATTAAGGAACTTGGCTACATCTCCAAAGCATCTGAAAAAATCCCTTGAAACGTACAAACGAATTTCTGGTATGAATAAAATATCATGAGAGTCACGGTGAATTTGAATCTCCGTATTCCTTCAAAAACCCCAAAAAACGTCATTGTTGCTGATGTTATTGCTGTTGACATGCCGTTCTCTCCGCAGCTCTGTGAAGCGCTTGTGACCCTCGGGTGAAAAGCGCTCTAGAAATGTCATTATAATTATTATTATCACAGGGGTGCGAAGATTAGCACATTAGATTTGCAATCGAAAGGTCACTAGTTCAATCTCCAGGCAAGGCAGTTGAAACAATGGTGTAAGTTTCCCGAATCTCCATTCCCCCGCCTCTGTCCACTCAAGAGAGTAGATGGTTTCATAGTCACAGTGGGGTCATGGGTGGGTACACCCACGCCTTCCAAGACATCTGGTCATTGTGGAAGAGTAGGCCAAATAACCTCTAGAGGGCTCCCTCTAGTGGAGGCGTGTTCTACAGCAGCGGCATGACCAATGCATTAGTGTAACGCCTTGTAGCATTATGGGATACTTCATCCAGCAGTAGGTTTATGAAAGGCTGTAAATCATTTAACGTTCAAGGGTTTCAATTTACAACAGTCTGTTACTTCTGCAAATGAAGCCATAAGACATGAAAGTGCTGTGCATTTGTTTGTAATAAAATGTTCTTATGAACCTTGTTAAATATAAGCTAAAGTCAGCTTAACCTGCGACAACGTTGTCTGAAAGGATAAGTGAAAATCAGCAATCAACCTTTAAACAATGTAAAATGTTAATACGTATAGAACATGTCACACATCTAACCTTTTTGAAACGAGCACAGAAATAAATCAGATCAACGTGCTGCATTTCAAACGGGGAAAATGAAGCTTAGCGTTTCAGTGTCAATTAACTGGGAGTGTGTAAATGCAATGGCACATTAAGCAAATATGTTTTATCTTAATGCATGTTATATAACTAGCACTCAGGTGCAAGCCAAGGTTTATTGCTTGGGCTGGTTTAGCAATGCACACGTTCCACTTGTTATGCAAGTAATCGGTAGGTAATAATGCTGTACATTACACTGCCTCAAAAGGCTGCCCAAACGTGGCTCGGGATTTTTGCGAAGTGTCACAACGGCAAGGCTGTTCTACATTAAAACAAGAACATTTGCTCTACATCTGCTGCACTTATTATGGGAACGGTCGTACAGGGTGCGGTAAATAGATTTACAGAGACAAATGAAATCACCATTAGGAAAGATATTTATCAGTTATTACAGAAATTGTTCTAAGTGTCCTCCATTACGTTCAATACACATGTTGCATCTTTGGACCACTCAACAACATATAGCGCGACGGCACAGTTCTTTGTAATTATGCAACGTCTCCAACTGTTGGAAAATAAATGATTCTCGGTAAAGCAAGTTATGCACAAGCATATATGCACACGCTATGTCTGTCCTTTGAAGTAAAAATCAAACTGGAGGACTTCAAACTTCATTGTAATATATGGCTAAATAACACAGGCAGTGTTCCCAACCCCATCAGGTATGAAGAGAGGGGTTGGAGCCGGGACGGTCGTGTTATTGCGTGACCAGCAATGCAGGTGCAGTTGGTGTTTGTGGACAGCAGAGGGCACACCAGCAAAATCCATTGCTGTTCTCTGTGCCTCTCCAACTGCACTGGTACAAATAACACGCGTGATCACAAAACAACCTGGGAAGTTACATTATCCCGCGGTGGATTGAGAAAGGAGTGCGTATATAAACGTGCCCTAACCTGTCCAAGTGCAAAACTGACCCCTCTACAAACTCGCTCAAATCGAATGCGACAATAATGTGACACTGATTTGCTTCGCAACAACAAACATCCAGAACATGCAGCAGCCAGCATCCCCTGGGGGAAAATCTCATAATAATAACCACCGCAAATACAAACGCTTGCAAGCACTGAATTCTTTTTAGGGACTGCGCCTGCAGATTTCAATGTCCCTCCTCCCTGCCCTTCCCCCTTAACCGGAAAAAAAATGACAAAAAAAAAGACTATAGCCTTAACGTTCCTTTTTTTTACCCAAAAGCTGCCAAGATAATCATTTTGCGGTCTTTATAGAGGTAGCAAAATGTCAAAAACTACAACGGCTTCCTTGGGTTTGGAAAACGCTCTTTAATAACGCGCATGCCTTCAATCGCACAGCTGCAATGCGATGTTAATCGGTTAGTCGGGCGATGCACGAGAGCCGAGGATCGCGGGGAGCACGGGCGAGGAGCACACGAGGAGCACACGAGGAGCACACGATCAGCACACGAGGAGCACACGAGGGGCACACGTGCTGCTGCTTGGGGAATGAGAGCCGGGTTTTACAAGCGACACTGTACGGGGCGGTTAGTTGGGAGGTCTGTGTTGGAGCGACGGAATGATGGGGAGTGTGAGGGTGCCACTCAAGCAAGCACTGCACCAACACACACACACGCCACAGATTTGGCAGCTCCAACCTGGCTGGTTCGTGGGGTTTGCACGGTTATTGTAAAGTTTCACAGTGCCATATGTTGCCAAGTGTTCCTATCGTGTCACGAAACGTCGGACACCATTCTGTTTTGATGTCGTAGCCCAAGTTCCAGGTTACGGGAAATAAAGTTTGAAATTAAAATGACCGTGTTAATTACCGTTTTTATATAGCCTAAAATGCTTGAGTCTATCTTGGGTGTTTCAAAGAGCTCTCGCGCGAGCAACTCAATTGGATGTAATAACTTTTGTTATTGCGTATGGACAGATCAATGAGACGTGTACAACTCATACACGCATCGCTTCATTTACAATTTCCACAACAATGTTAGCGTTATTTTTGGTTTCATGAAGGGCAACAAAACGATGTCTTGGATACATCTTAATGCAAAATAAACAAGGGCTGGGTCAAGCCCAGCAAACTCCTTCCGCATATTTTTATTGGCTGTGGGGTCATTGATTAAAAAAAAGTTTTGTAGGCAGAGAGGTGGGTCTGGAGAGTGCAGTTTGTGGGCCTGGCTTGACTAACAATGCGACCTTGTACCAAAGGAAGAAAGATTAGGCACAGAATGATTGTAGTGTAAACACTGGTTCATCTTACAAGCTGCAGCATGGGAAACATTCCTGGGTGAATGATTATAGGCCTTAAGTATCACTAAGATCTGCCCAATATTTGTATTGCAAGAGCAAATGGTTTTGCATGGATACGTACGAGTCCCATATTTAAGCGGTTGACAATCCAGTGGGATTTGTTTTTTCTTTCGTATGTATAACCCAGGTAGCCAAACATGTAGAATATTACAAGTATTGTATTGCCGGCTTGTTGATTTTAATGCAAATTCGTTATTAATTAGGCATGGTTATAGACTGTAGGATTGTGATTGTTTTCAGTAGTTTTTGGTACTTAAGTTGCAACGGTTGAAATGTAAGATTTGGCAATTACGCCAAAACATATTTCATACACACTTTAGAGCAACTGGCATACTTTGATAAAATCCCGAAAAAGGCAGATGCTATTACAAGAATTCAATAATTGGCTTAAAAGCCATTTTGGCTTCAAATATACTTCAATAACGTTCACTTCAACCATTCACAAATGGACTGTCCCGGGTCATATCAATGTGATATTTCGATTGGTTTTGGCCCTATGGGGTCTTGAGAATGGCATGGTGTAAGCAAGAAGAGCGATAACCTGACCTGAATTCTTTTAAAAAGTCAAACGTTTAAAGCGTGTATGGAACAATTCGAATTCGCGTTGGTAGCCTGATCAAGTCTTAGAAAGTTTGCATTTTTATGGCGTAAGACTCTCCCGTAGAACAGCCGATTCCGACATTCTACAACGTGGCATTACATGTTAAGGTAAACACAAGGCGAAATAAATCTCACTGGTGATAGAATAATAAGAGAAACTCAGGCTTCAGAGGTCAACAACTTGAATTACACAATGGCCAAGTACACTTTTTTCAGTTCCAATAGCAGTTTTTTTATGCTCGTTGCACCAACATGACTTTTAAGAGTATATATTCGCTATGACTACTTCAGGCAAACGCAACAGTTTTGGACATTTCATACACCATTAATAACTTTATATAGTTTACTCAATAGTATGTGCATGTGTGTATGTATTAGATACATGGCATAGCCTATATTTATGCCCCAAACACATCATCTGTTTTGGATGATGCTCAATTCCTCTCGGTTAAGCTCATAATTTTCCCTCAATTCAAACCATCTGTTGGAAAAGGCTACATCTTCAAAGCATACAATCTACTATAAAAAATAAACACATTCATAACCTTAAACAAGATATAAAAAAATACCAAGGAGGAGCTACACGGGATATTAAATTTCTTAAAAAGCTATACAAAACACTTGGGAGTCAAATGAACTGAACACAATCCATACAGTAATAATACCAATTTCTCATACGATACTCAAATCACATAACCTTCGCTCAGAAATTAACTGGTTAATGCTTGTCACGACAGTCATTGGACTAATTCCCTACAGGGCTGAGAGTTGGCCAGCAAGGACGTGTGATTGTCTCTACGAATATTTGCATGATTTTTCTAACACGCGTGTTTTTTTTTTCCCCAAGAAATGTGTTTCCCAACCAAATGTTACATAACACATTTCATATATAAACTGGCCACATCTCAACGCAGCACCCACAATACATGTCATTCCACATTCTCATGGAGATACTTTCAAAATACAGTGACCTACGTCAACTTCGTCAACTTCATCAAGCACGGACTTGCAAAGTTTAGAAATCACCTCTCAAGGAAATGAACTTAGGATCCTGTGACTGCGTGTCAAGCGCTTTCTCAACACAAACATCCAGCCGGATGTTCAACTAACTATTATTAGCGTAACACTCGAAAAGCATTCCTGTTCAAGACTGAGATTTCCTTCCAACTGCGCACACGTCCCTCTAAAAGACAAATACGAGAGCGCGAATTGAGGAATCTGCAGAGGCAAATCTCTGCAGGTCACCAGACTTGTCCCTTTTTCCACTGGTCACTAATGTCACCTCTGATTTTCATATTCCAAGCAAATTGCGAAGGGCTTTGTAATATAAGTAACTATGTCATTTCTAAAACTGTGAACGGGTATTTGACTCACATGGTTCCCTCTAAGATTAGTTTTTTCACACAAAAATCACACAATTGGCCTACAAAATTATGCCTACTGAAATACATCTATATAAACATGTACCAAACGTCTGTTCCTCATTCAGTGTATAATTATCTTAAAATGTCTCTGTGGGTAGTTGCTTGGGCCATCCTTATATTGGGGTCAATAAAATAAGTACCACAAGGCAGGCAGTCAACAAAAGTGGCCCTAAGCACATGACTACCAAGAATATAATACTCTACATATAAGGTTATGTAGAGTATTAAACATTGTTTTGGTGTGAATAATCTCTCAGTCATAGTGCCTGCCATTAAGCCAGTTTATGCAGTCTGTCTTTTTAATAGCCATTAATCATGTCCCTGGAATTACCAGAGCAAGCAGCCAAGGGTAACATAGAATCTGAGAGACCTTTAAAATCTTCATTCACAAAAATAGGGACACCGTGGTCCTAACATAGCCTGGATCCAGAGTCTTAAATTTAATTGTAACATTCATGAATGTGTAAAAACTTCTATTCATCACGATGATCTAATCCACAAGATATTGGCGTGACCAAAAAAAAAATTATCATGCGAATTATGATGACGAATGAAGTGACAGCAGCTGTCGTTTTTACAGACGTGAGTGATCTGACGGTGAAAAAAACACCAACCTTAAAAACATCAACCATTGGACTTTTGACAACACCATCCATGTTTGTTAAAAAAAGTCCAATGAGGCTGTTCATTTGGTATTGTCAGCGTGAGATTACGCTATTACGAAGTCAGAACCAGTTGATTTGCGGAGGTAAATTATTTTCAGACTGCGAGGCCGCTCTCCCTGTTACAAAGGGAGACACCGTGATCTATGTTAACATGCTAAGAGATCATTTAACCTTTCCGCTTAATGAATTAATTGCCTTTCAGCAGCAGTGTAATTCAGATATAGGAAGCTTCAATCCATCATACCCCAACGATGACTCACTGAATTAAGAATGTTTGACTAAGATGGCTGGATGGCTCAAGAGGCCAATACCGATTGTGAGATTGTGGACTTTCCGAGCCAGAATTGCTGAGATCACATCGTTTGGCCGAGCACTGCTCTGAGGACTCAAACGTTGGTTTTAATGTGATGCATTGAGCAAAGCATGTTATCTTTACACGCTGCAGCATTCAACATTGTATTTAAAAAAAACACATCGAGATCCCTGCCAAAGTCATGCGGAATTAACAAAACTAGAACAAGCACTTCCAATGATCTCTGCATTACTATAAGTAATTCCGTTTACTCAGAAAAGTCTGAGCTTCCAGAAGGCCCTGCAACGTTTTCACAGTAGGGGGTGGTATTCTATGTATAAACCGAGCTGAATAATTTGCATATCATGTCTCTGAATTGTTATTGCTAAAACTGGATTACATTGCATGTATTTTCATTTACTGGAGGAAACTGGAGAATCCAGCGAAAGCTCATGCATAACCAAGGGACAACATACAAACGCCATGTAAAAAGGCACCAGAGTCAGAAATGAAACTTATAACGCCACTACAATGTTTAAATATATATTGTAAATATATCTGAGCGTCATAAGGCATTTTTCACTCTCTTTAGCCTGAAAACAAATGTTCAATGGTTACATCACTCTACTGTACGTCAAATGAATTGGCGCACATTAAAACACGGCACACCCAGCGTAGCATTTAACGAATAAGCACCTGAAGTTAAGAGTAGACAAAGGAAAGCGTATGCCCAAGAGCTCCGTTCACATTTGACGAGTTTGGGTTATGATCTCAGTCCCATTTGTCACACCACATGCAAGCATTTGTAACTCAAAAACAAAGCCTGCTGGCAAGCAAGTGTTGCGCGGGTGAAATTTGGATTCATTACCGCTTAAAACCGCTTAAAAACAATAGCGCCGGCAAGAAAATGTTGTGTCGGTGCTCTGAAATATATGTGGATACAATTTAATTCTACTTTTATGAACTTATAGCCCTTTGTCAGCCCACTACTGGATTAAGGACACCTAACGCTCAGCCATTCGTGGCTGTCGTTTGGTCAATGGGTCAACACGCTGGAAAGTTATTGTTGTGAGGAGGAGAAATGCAGTTTAGATTTTACTTGAGGGCGGCGCGGTGGCCCAGTG